>PVKS010014093.1:0-49160 GCA_004027875.1 Aplodontia rufa | reverse complement strand
CATTCACTGATTTTTGACTTTACTTCCTTCACTTTTGGAGACCTGTTGAGAAAGTCTTTGCCTACTCCCAAATGT
This sequence comes from Aplodontia rufa, assembly GCA_004027875.1. NCBI lineage: Eukaryota > Metazoa > Chordata > Mammalia > Rodentia > Aplodontiidae > Aplodontia > Aplodontia rufa. The sequence continues at coordinate 49,085 of PVKS010014093.1, read as the reverse complement.
TGAAGTGTTGGACCAATTTTGTCTTCTATCAGTTGCAACATAGCTGGTTTAATACCAAGCTCCTTGATCCATTTTGATTTGATTCTTGTGCAAGGAGAAAGATATGGGTCTAATTTCAACTTTCCGCAGGTGGAAGACCAGTTTGTCCAGCACCATTTGTTGAAGAGGATGTCACTTCTCCATGTAATATTTTGTCCCCCTTTGTCAAAAATCAGATGTTTAAAGATTTGAGGATTTGTTTCGGGGTCTTCTATTCTATTCCATTGGTCTTCTTCCCTGTCTTGATACCAGTACCTGGAACAACAAGAAACCAAGAATTGCCAAAGCACTACTAAGCAAGAAAGATGAAACAGGCGGTTTTGCCATTCCAGATCTAAAACTATACTATACAGCCATAGTAGCAATGTTCTCTTAATAACCAACAACCAAAGATAATCAAAACTGCCTGTAGCCCTAGCACACTGTTGGTGGAACTTCAGACTGATACAGCTGCTCTGGAAAGCAGTGTGGAGACTCTTCAAAACGTAAGATTGGGTATTAGTGCTGTGGCTTGGTGGTTATGGCACTTGCCTGACACGGGTTCAAATCTCAGCACCATTTACACAATAAAATGTTGCAGCAACAAAAGCCACATGAAAAACTAAATAAAAGTGATTCTCTCTTCACTCTCTCTCAATGTCTCTCTCTTTAAAAAAGAATTAGGGTTGAATCCACCATATGAAACAGCTCTTCTGGGTATTTTCCCAGAGGAGTTAGAATCAGCCCATTACAACAACACAGCAAAATCAATGTTCATAGCAGCTCAATTTACAATAGCTAAATTATGGAATTATTCCAGATGCCCCTCACCGGATGAATGAATACAAAAGCTCTGATTATATATATATGTATGTATGTACACACACACAATGGAGTTCTACTCAGCTATTTAAAACAATGATATTGCAGCCTTTGAAGTTAAATGGATATCAATGGAAGAAATCATGAAGTTAACCATACTCCAAGAGTCAACGGTCAAATGTTTTTCCCTCATTTGTGGAGGCTTGAGTTAAACCCAGGCTTGGGGGAAAGGTAGTTAACTCATGTATTGGACCCACCAAGGGCATAGCAACACATAATCTAGGGGAACTATAGAAAAATGTAGGGAAGGATTGGGGAGGGAAGAAGCAGGGGATGGGAGAGGGAGGGATTTAGGGAGATAATCAACAATGCAGCATACTCTTTACGTCCCCCAAGAAATCAAACAATACTTATCATTTAATTCTGCAAAATTCACAATTTTATACATATATACACCTTTATATCTGTTATAGAGGTGTGATATAGAAGAGTTAAGAGAGTGGAGTATGGGTGATATTGGAGTAAATATAGTCAAGGATCAAATGCATATGATATTACTTTATACACATTTATGATTGTACAACAACTCAACTCCTTAATAAAAAATCTTAAAACAAATGTTAAAACAAATGCCTGTAGCCAAACAAGATTGGGTTTTCTATTTGCTGCCATAGGAGAATTTGCACACCAGGAGAACCATGGGATATCTTAGTAAGATGCTGGAAATAACTTGTTACAGGATTTGGTCCCATGCTAAACATTCTGGGGAACATTTCAAAGAATAGGAAGTGACGAGAAGCTGACTAACACTAGTGAGATGATGTCTCTACAACTACTTTTTAAATGGTTCCACCACATGCACACGCACGCACGCGTGCACACACACACGCACACACAAATACATGTGCACATAGAACAAATATGGCAGTATTTTAACAATTGCTTAAAGTAAGTTAGTGGCTATATAGTTGTTCATTCTTTCAATTTTGAGAAATTTAAATGCTTGTCTAAGTTTTTCTCTTTTCATAATAAATAAGTAGAGAGAAATTATATTAAAGTACCCTTGAAAAATGTTGGACTACATATAGAAAGAGATTTAGCGCTTACCAAATTTTTCAACCAATGATTCCTCTCCTTGAAATGTAACCCAAGAAAATGAGATGTGGTATTGATTTCTAGATCAAGAAATTTATTTCAGTGTTGTTGTAACTGCCGAGATTTAGAAACAATGTGAATTCCCAAAGTATAGAATGAGTAAATAAATCATTACTTAGTCATATGATGGTATGTTTTTCTGTGATTGAAAATAATAATTTAACAGGTTCAATAACATGGGGAATTGGTGATTCAATTAATATCAAATGCAAATGGCACATAAAAATATGCAGCAAGATTTTAAAATTATATAATAATACATTATATGTTCATGTTTGCTTTTTATCTATTTCTGAAAGAAAACACAATAAAATATTAATGGGGTTTTCCATGTTTAATAGAATCACAGTGGGTAGACATTACATTTTAGCTCTTTATTCTAAAAGGAATAAAAATTACTTTTGTAATCAAAACTTCAGCAATTTTATATAATTATATGAAAATTTCTAAATATTATTTGTTTTAAAGATTTTAATTATAATAACATTTTGAGAAGACATAGAGTATAGCAACCATATGCAGTATGAACATCTAAGTATAAGTCAGCTTTTATATATATGTGTATTTAAACACTTAGGATATCACAATTCAATATTTGCTGAAGTTTGACAGTTTGATTTCATTTTCATGATATATTTTCTTTTGGCAAAGGTTGTTTTTTGTGTTGTTACCCAATAGTCTTAAAAGTGTAGATGGTAGTTTTACTGTTTTCTCACTGGCTTTAGAGCTTTCCCACTCCATCCAGGAGAAAGTTGTGATCTTAAGTCCCCATAGCTGCTTCAAGGTGCTGTTTATCATCTAAACTGGGAATTTTGATAATATTTTAGGCCAGAAGTTCTGTTTCTTTTTCTTTAATACCATTGCTGCAATAGATCAATCTTATTTAACCTGAACTTTGAGCGACTTTTGTAAACTCTTATTTACTCAATCTCTTCTCAGATTTCTGTGTTCGAACAAAATGCCTTTAGATGATAGAAGCCGTCTAACTGAATTAAATCACCAAAAACATTGATTGGTCTGGTTCAAGGACACCTTGTTTGATTGCAGATGTTCAATTCAATCCTTTTCTCCTCAGGGAGGTGTATGTGCAGAATTTAAGTACTTTATTTATAAACTTTAAGTGAATTGGGGCAAAAACTGAATTAAGATGGATTGAAGCCAGATCCTACTTATAAGTTCTCACTTCCTCAGAATATATTTGGGGAAATCCATTTAATGCATTAGAAAAATATATGTTGAAGTTTTGGCAGAAAGAGATTTTTGACCTATTTTTCATTTCCACAACACTGATACAATATTCTCAACTTCCTGTGTATCTGTTTCTGCTGTGTACAACAGGTACATTGATGACTAAGACACAGCTGTGAGATTCAAGGAATCATACACCAATAAGGGATACGGTCACATAAACCTGCACTGGTTACTTTTATAAGTATTATCAAAAAGGATGTATGCACGAAGTACATGAGAAAGAGGGGCACAAATCAACTTCAACTCAGGAATTCATGTACATTTCAAAATTATAAAGATGCCTTTTCTTCATTGTATTTTATGCTCATTTTAATCAGCAATAGGACCAGATTTAATTTTCAAGAAACCATTGGCAACCAAATTTAATATTTTAGATAAAATACCATTTTTTCATCACTATCCCTACTGACAAACTAGGTTTAAGAATGCGGTAAGTGAAGTCTGCATTACTAAAAGATTGGAAGAGATTTAATTTCCCTTAGCATAATCGCAATTAAATTCTGCCTCTTGCCGCCTATGTGTTGTTTTTTTTTTTTTAATTTATGGCAGGGGTAGTTTAGTATTTTTCCACATATTGTTAAATAATGATATCTTTGAACTTTTATTTTTATTCAATAATAATATTTATAGACTATCACTGAGGATGTCTTATGTTGACATATGTTTGAAACTGCTATTGAGTTGTCCTAGTTTTGGAAACAGTGTGTTTCCACATACAGCGATGATGATCAGAAAGTCTTTGAAAACAACAATGATTTTTTTCTATGATTATTTTATTGGTTACTAAAATATTAATTCAATAAATACAGGATTGGTAGATTTTACCATGTTTGGGATAGATGTTTCTTCTTTTGGAAACTAGATTTATATTAAGCTTTGTTTTCATGATGTCATTGCATGTATAGTTTCTAAAGAGTATAAGCATCTAACCCTTATTACTTTATGTTTCCTTCTACAGTGATCCAAATTCAAGCTTCTCATACATGTATCTATCCATAGGTAGATAGATGATTGGTAGATATTTTGCAATTCCAACTATAATATCTTCCTTTATTCAGTTTTGTAGAATAATTATCACCTCTAACTCACCACCAGTTAGAACCTAGAACTTGACAAAATAAATGAGGTGTTTAAAAAACTTTTCTTTAATTGTGATCTTGTGGCAGAAAGATTTGACAATAAATTTTGAAATTTTTAGTGTTAAAGTGTACAAAATCATTTGGCAAAAGCTAGTTACTAAATGTTAGTGTCTTTTATCCATATTTATAAAGCAGATAAGAGTCATTCATAGGTAGGTAGGTAGGTAGGTAGATATAGCTAAATCACCATTCTCAAAAGACTTTCAGTGGAATATTGTTGATAAGTTCTTGAAACATTCATGGGCATCCTTATTAACACAAAGTAACTTGTATATAAATGGAATTACAAAGCTCCTACATTAATTATTACTTTTGAAGAGTAATACAGTTGAAAACAATATTGTAGTATGCTCACAATTTTTATCATACCTACTAAATAAATACATAATTATTCAAATAAATAATTGACAGTTTAAACCTCCTAAAATATTCTTCTCACTCACTCCATTAGAAATATTCCATTCCATACTCTGAGTAAATAACACCAAATGCCCATTAGTCTTGGTGATCAGAAAGGCAGGGGTGTATGACGAACATGAGATGTGTCAGTTCTTTCTATTGACTCTGTTTTAATGTAACACTAAGTCATTGAGCAAATAACTCACATTCTCCAAACCTCAGATTTTGCTGCAAAGTGAGTATAGCAATCCCCTGAAGGAGAATGGGGATTTGACACCAGGGAAGAGACTAGCTCAGCGTTAGAAGAACAATACGTCAATAAATCAGAGCTGCTAGCTGCTAGCTGTTGCAACTATTAGTTTCCTTGTGTCTGTGTTTCTACATGGTCAGAGGAACTCTCAGTTAATATCGATGCCTTGAGTCCAGCCTTAGTAAGCCTTCATATGCTGTCCTGTCACCCCATGTTGAAAGCTCAGATTTATGATTGTGACAAACCAGGAAATTAATTTCAGATCCAATTTTGCCATCTTCAGTATTCCTTTCTTCTGGTATCTAAATGTTGATTTTCTACAGAAATGTTCATATACTACATATGAGGAAATGATCTGATATCTATCTCTAAAATTGTTGCTAGATCTCAGTGCTCACAGCTAATATTAAAGAGTTCCCTCAGACTCATTTCTCCAAGTTTCTGAATTCTTTGAACTTCATCTAAGGTGGATACACATATCAACCTTTCTCATTCTTTCAAAATGAAATTTCCTTTCAGGCTTCTTCTCTGCCCAAAGCAGGAAACAACTCTCCTGCTACCTAGCAGTTCTCGATATGTTTTCACAATATTAGGAGGCACTGTCTGCTATTTGGAATCATTTTAGCTTGTTATAAGGGCTCATACTGTACTTCATTAGCAGGGCTGCTGTGAAATTATGAAACATTTTGGTGAAAATTACAAGATATCTAGACTTATTTCTTGCTGAAAATATGCAAAACCCTTCAGGGGAAATACAGCCAGATGGTGTTTGAGACATTTATTGTTTTCCTATGAATTTGTAAACAAATACAACAAATTAAGAATTTTGAAATTATCTTTAGAAATCTAGTGGCAAATTAATATGTGAACTGATATCAAATTAAGATAAAGAAACTGTGGAACCCATTTCCATCTTACCGGTATATTTCTTTCTTGTCTGTACTCTAACATTTTGAACAGGTTTCAAAAATTGATTTAAACTGATTTTTGGAAAGTTCAAGAAAAAGCAAAAGCTGTAACCCCAGGTTGTATCTTTCCAGGCATAATTTTAGCAATTCATGTAAACTCAGTAATTTAATAATTTACACTATGAAAATATTATTATTCCTTTTTATACACATATCAATATTGTTTGTACCTATCCAGAAAAAATTAGGTAACTCAGACATATAGAAGGGAATCAAATTATTCACTTTTAATCATCTAATAGTGTAAAAACTAAAATTGTAATTTATATTTGTATGGGTTCTCACTGGAGAAGTGCTACGAATTTTAGAAGCTTACAGGTGTCACCCTAAGGACTTGCTTGGAATAAGTGACAGTGCATGAGTAACTGTGCATGAAGGAAAATAGCCTCAGTTTCCAGGTGCTTTGGCTCTTAGACAAAAATTATTTACTTGTTAAAACAGAGTTCAAGCCTGCTTCTCATGCAAAGGCAAAAGTTTGGGAAGTATAAATCATTTATGTCCTTCCACTAATTGATTTCAACTTTTCCCATGGACTTTGCCTAATGTTCTCTCCCTTTATTCCAATAATAACCTCCTTTCACATCCACCTATTTTTCATTTTCCAGTTTTGTTTACAGAAAAGCAGGGAAAATGTCCAAGGAACTATTTGATCATCAGAAAACAGTTTCTGAAGAGTATGGAGTGGAAATGAAACACCTTTATGGTATACCTTTGAAGATATGTTATTGATAAGCAATGCAATTTTAGTGTAAATTATTTTATTGTATTTTGACATTCAGATTAATTTTCTGTTGTTGAAGATGAGCAAAAATGTGGAGAAAAACATTCGATTCAGTGAAAAAGGTTAAACTAGTGAATCAGATTGTTTTTTCTGACTTTTACAAATATAGTTCTTTCCCCAAGTATTCTCAGGAGAATTGGAGTTAGAAATTAAATGCCTGCTCTCTATTTGTCCCCTTTGCTTTATTTCCCTCATTCTGTTATTACACAACAATTGGCAAGTAGACACATTTCACACATTTCTGGATACTGACAAAGAGGTACTTTGACCATGATGATGCTTTTCATGCCACCATTAAGAAACAGTGGCTCCTCTACAAAGTATTTACACATACATACCTGTAATCCCGGGGATTTGGGTGGCTGAAGAAGAAGGATCACAAGTTCAAAGCCAGCCTCAACAACTTAGCGAGGACTTAAGCACCTTAGAGAGACCCTGTTTCAAAATAAAAAAATAAAAAACGGCTTGGGATGTGGCTCAATGTTTAAGCATCCCTGAGTTCAATCCCTGGTACTTTCCATATGGAAAGCTTAGTGAAAATTATTTTTATTGTATACCAACCATCTAAGTGTGGAAAAGAAATAGTCTGTTTTATGAAACAATTTTCTATCTAATTAGGGAAGATAATTCCAATATAATTCTCTTGGTCTCTTTTCATGGTTTAAATAACGAAAATAAAGTTGCTTAAGGAACACAATACTGAGGCCTCATCCAGGGTGGCAGTAATCCTTTTATTTGTTTGTTTATACATTGCTTTCAATTTTGAGTCATTTAATTTATTCAAAAACATTCTTTGGGTGAACATTTTTTAACTTGCAGAAGAGTCTCCTCATTGCTTTAATCCCTACTCCACACTTTTCTATTGTTCTTAAGTAACCAATAAATTGTTTTTTAAATCCTACAGAAATCACAATACATGATGCCAATGAATTGATGGAGATGAGTTATCTTTCTTCACATCCAGAAGACTGTGATAATAACCCACTTCCTCTGTTCTTCACAGGGAACACAGAGACCTGGAGATACCATTAGTCATCATCCTTCTTTGTCTCATAAACAGAGAATAACTATAGACACATTAAACATCTTTTGTAGAAAATACTACTCTTATTATCTCCCACTCTTTCTGTTCCTTCCCATGGCTGAAAGTTCAATCTCATAAGCAGAGTGAAAGAAGTGATTTCCAGACAATATCCCAAACGGCTGGAAATTCAAACTTTGTTTCTTATAAATGTACATTTGTTAAGACATCTTGGAAGCCACGCATGATAGAATGACCTATAAAACCTGTAGTTCATCCCAGCAGCTCAGGAGACTGATGCAACAGGATCACAGGTTCAAAGCCAGCCTCAGCAACTTAGCAAAACCCTATCTCAAAATTAAAAAAAAATAAAAATGGTGGCTGGGTATGTGGCTCAGTCATTAAGCATTCCTGGGTTCAATCCCTGGTACCAAAACAAAAACAACAACAACAACAAAATAACCTGGAGATGAAAAAGTGGCTTCTTTGGCACCCAGTGGACATGTCCCTAAAAGTAAAGTTCCTTAATCCTGAGTATTTATAGAGTTTTCAGCTTAAGTAGTGGAATTTTGGAGCTTAGAAAGGCATAGAAATTTTCAGTTGGAGGATTTACCACTTGACTTTAAAAATTATACTTCAAAAATAAAATCATACTATAGAAGTATGAATAGCCTCAGAAGAGGAATGACAACTACAATTTCAAAGAATGGAGCTGGATTAAATTGCACTGGAAAACCTCCTGGTTTGTAGAACAATTCAGGATGGACTAGGCCAATAATGGGGTCTGGAACCATATCTGTGCATCTTAGTATCTTCAGTTACCTTTCAGATTCCTGGATTTTATTGCAGTAAAGTACAAATTCTCATTTCAGAAATAAGATGGTCTGGAATGTAGAGTGAGGAAGAAGGTAGAAATTTTAGAATAATTAATATATGTTGACTGAAGAAGATTAAAATTATCTTAAATACTTTCTTTATCTTATAGATAGTAAAACATGATACCAATTCAATGAAAAATGTGAGCTAGGCCACACCACTTGATCAGGGCCTGATTTGAATCTGATTTATTCATTTGGGTTTTTTAAAAATGGATTTATGTGACATCTCTTTTCTTTGAGCATTTTTGTATCCACTCATTCAACAAACTTGGACTCTGTAATCACACTGCCGAGTCTGAAACTCTGATTCTGACACTTCTTAACTGAACAATTTTATGGAATTTACTTAACCTTTTGTTCTGCTCTTCCCTTGTCTTCAAAATAGGCATGATAGTCATATCTGCTTCCCAGGATGGTTGTGTAGAATGAATGAGTTAGTTCATGCAAGAAGTCTAGGACAATGTCTGGCATACAAGATGTGTTAGCCATTATTAACCATTAAAGGTCACCTTTTATAGATTAGACTTTTAAATGAACATCTCAAGTTTTCAATTTCTTCTGAGATTTAACTTCAATTTTTTAAAATTTATGTTGAGAAGATCTTCCTAGATCAAAATTTAGTATCTCAAATTACCATGTTCAAAATTTCACAATTAATTCATCTTCCTGATCAATTTTTTCTTATTTGCTATCCCATCACATCTCCCACCCACACACACTTTTTTTACACTATTCCTTAGGTATACAGAGGGGAAAAAAAGTCTAAGTCAGCACATACTTAAAATGAAACTCTTCCAAATAGAGAGAGTTTTACTTTTTTACAATTCAGAATAGTTTTAATGCTTTCTTATTGGTTCTTTGTTAGGTATATATGCTTATATCAACTCTTTTATTAAAAATCTTTTTATAAGTAACTAATACATATGTAAAATAATTACCAGTATATTTCATATGAAAATAATATGTAGAAACCCAATCTACAAGCAGGACACAGCAGATGAAATATTGGGTCGGAAGACAAGTAAGGAAAGGCAATAAAGTACTCTTCTTTTGCTTTTTTCTTCTCTTTTTCTCTATATTTCTATTTTATTTCATTCAGTTCTGATTGCTAAAATAAATGAACATCTTTGTTTTTGCAAATAAATATTCATAAATCTATGCATATATACATGTCTTTAAAATAAAGAAAAAGGTAATCATCTAAGATCATCTCAAGGATTCCTAGCAATAGCAATATTTAGAGTTTAAAAAAATGGTACAATATCTCTTACTGGTGTTTTTAAGTTGCTGAGCTCTGAACCATTCCCAACCAGCTTGCATAACTGTGAATAGTAGCAGATATTTTGGAAGCTACTTCCAGCCAGGAGACACATAAAGACTAGGAAACAAAAAGAAGTGAGAAAAAGAGTGATGAGTTTTTCATGATTGCTTTGTAAAATGTGAAAAAAAAAAACCTATAACATGTATCTGTGAAGAAGTTTATGTTATGATCTGCAAAACTGCTGGCCTGGTGTACTTAAGTGTAGCTATAATAATATTAACATTCTTTAAAGTTTTAAGTTGGATTCATGATTTCTTCAGAAGAAACCCTATGAAAAAAATAATCATTGTAACATAAATATAAATAATTTGAGAGTGTAACCCCCTTTTGGATTTCTTTTTTTTATTTTAATTTTTATTTTTGAACAACCATACAAAATTTTAACAAAATAATATAAAATGTGTATAGTTTCTGGATACTATATTTACCCCCAGGAGTACCCCCCCAATTTCCCACCCAGATCCCTCACTTCCCTTACCCACAATATCTCTAAAAAAGTGTTAGGCTGCATAACATTACACCTTATGTCTACTGTTATGACAATATGGAACTATCCTAATGAGTGATACTCATCACCTATAAGTAATGTTTAAGTAAAAGTCCAGAAATCAGTATCCAAACACATACATGTAAATATACACTGCATGACCTAAATGTCACTTATAGTTCTGATTCTCATATAGTCTGACCAGATCTGAACTTTAAAATCAATGACAGGAAAAACAGGAAGAGATTTGTTCAAATGATGCTACAGGTAGGCTTAAAAATTATACCACTATTGAAAAACACATAGTAAAGCAGATGAAGTGTACCATTCAGCAAAATGAATTACATTAACCTGATTCTCATTTCCTTTCTTCCTCAACTTCCTGTCTTAGAGAACCTACTACTGTGTCAGCTCCTTATTCTGCTGAGACTGCCCACTAGAAATAATACTTCCACACTCATTATTGATAATGGACTGCCACAGAGAAAATTCAGGCCAATTACAATGCATGATACAAAGCTACCTAAAATATAAGTGTGGGTGTTTCAGCTTAGGTCTTATCTCATTTGAAATTGAAATATGTTTGCAATGTTTGAATGTGGGAAGATTAATTATCACCTCTGTTTCAAAATAAGCAGCAGTAGAAACCCATCACATGAAAATGTGGAAGTGACATTGTCGACAGCTAACAAGAGAGGTTTTCAGCTGGAAAAGGGTGCAAACAGAAACAAATGCATTCATATTTCTAATCTGCAGCCAAGCAAAAATGATATCTGATACTGACTGTGCTTGTCTCAGAAAACTAGGTCCCATTTTGGTTAGGATGCTAATTGCAGCAAGATAAACCACAGATTCCACCTCCCACTTATATCAGTGTTTCCACATTTCCAAGGTCAGGTTAGCTCTTGCTCTTTTCTTTTTCCCCTCCATTAAAAGAAGAAAAAATATACAGTCCCATCACTGACTGGCAATGTGGCCTCAGGCAAAGATATTAATCTCTCTAAGCTTCAGTTTCCCCATCTATAAAACAGACATAATAAGTACATGCTTAACTCATAGAGTGGATGCGAGTCTATTTTTGTATTAGTATAAACAATTAACACAGCATCTGGCACGCAGTAAGAGCTCAATGATTGTTAGCTATTGCTATTGCAAGACCATCCTACACTGCTCTGAGGCCACTAAAGCAAAAATTCTTCTTTCCTATCTGAATGCAGCTTTGTCTCAAATAGTGAGGGTAATACATGGTTGAGTTTATTCCCCCTTCTTAAATTTCAGTGACTCTAAGAGTCACTTTGGTGCTTCATCTTGAAAAGACACTTCTTTTTGTTGTCAGGACTTCCATAGTTAATATCAGGTCTTTAAGAAAGGTCTCTTGAGCATTCGAGCATGGCATTGTGCAGCCAAGACTTTATTATGGATCCCTTTTGTTAATAGGAAACCTTGAAGTTAGTTAAGTCTAAGATCTATACCATACATTAAGATAATGAGGTGAAAATGGTACAAATTCAAATCTTTCAGCCCCATACTCTGTCTCTATTTCTCTCTCAATTTATGTTACACAATGACATAAAGTACCACCTTTGCAGGTGAGCCTGCCTGTGGTTAATCATCCTGATACACGCTAAAATACCCCACACTATAATTTAACATGAAGAACAGCTAGGGGTTGTGTTGAAACTGTCATGACTCACAGGAATCTACTAATTTTGTCCTGTTCACCTTCATTCTATAACTTTGCAAGAATTTCTGCCAACATTGGCGGGGGAGGAGAAAATAGAAAAAAAATGGAAAAAGAAGTTCTTTGTGAAATGGCACCTCAAGTCTATGTCATTGATAGTGTCTTCCTGATTCCCCAGGCAAGCTCTTTCTGAGCCACTCTAAGCCCTCCAGAGACAATTTCGTTTATGAAAGCCAAGCTTACTTCTATCAGGCTCTCGTATCTTCGGCAAAGGTAATCATTCTTTAAGCTGGAAGTGTTGTCGCTATCTTGATGTTGCTGGTGCTGAAAGAGGCAAACAAAGTCATCCTGATTGTTTTAGGTTTGTATTAGTCTGCAGTGCATAGAAAAACATTTTAAAAGACTTATTTTGACTATCAAAGTGAGTAGATATGACAGCAGTCATCAGGGGAAAAATGTGCACTGTGCAAACACACAAACATCCCACAGCAACCAGCTCCAGCTACTTTGCAATAGCACATTAGAAGGGAAATTGCTTTCCTGAACGTTAGAGGGAAAAAAAGCATTTCTTCAAGTTACTTAGGAAAAGGCACAACTACAAAGTGGCCTCCAAGATTTTATGGAGGGCAAAGGAGTTCGGAAGTAAACCTTTATTACACACAATCTCATCACATTATGTCTGTGGTTTGATTCACAAGTGTTTCTGTGAATTATTTATAAATCAGACACAGATTGGCAGATTCTGGTTCATCAAGCTCAAAGACAATAGTAACTAACAGAAAAGGGAACAATTTGGGTTAGGAAATCTAGAAAAAACAAACTACCATATGACAAAATAAAAGCAAAAGCCAAGTGAAACAGTTAAAATAGAATTTATTCCCTGAAAGCAGCTTTCATATTCAGCATACCCACCTACAAACCTGATTGAATGAATGGAAATCTACACAGACAATTCTGAGCATGTTAGCAGGTGCCTTTTTAGATTTACCATTCAAATGAGAAATCTCTCATTGACTTGGCATAAGCCATGTCAATGAGACTCTTCACAAAAACATATGAAATCAAAGATTGATTTTTCCCATAACTTACCAATAATCAAGTTTATATATTAGCAGTTTGAAATGTTATATGATTGACAATTTCTATAATAAACCTTCCAGGGTTTATCACAATAAAATATTGATAGCCCCCTAAGAGTCTTTTCACAATTTACAATTAACAGATCTGTTTTTTTAAACAAAACTACTGGTAAATCATCATCTCAATATGTTCCCTGGAAGAGAATGCTATTTCTTGCCCCTGTTTATCTCTACTAGTTGCCTTCCTTCATCCCTGCACGTAAAAGCAGGGATGCTTTTTGTTCCTAAAAGCAATTACTAAGCTCACTTCCTTCTACCTCTCCAGACAGGAAATAGCTCTTCCTATCCTTTTTCCTTTCCAGATAATTTTTCAGGACAAAAATGGATGCTGATTGGCTTAACTTGAGCAAAAACTAAAATTTAAGTCAGGGAAATTATAGAATATAATTGTTCACCACTCATAAAAGCTGCATAAGGTGGGAAGAAAGAAATCTACAAAAGAAGCAGTCCGGGCAGAAGGGGAAAGGAGAATGTGTGGCTGTTGGAAGAAAGCTAAGGGAGCTAAGATGTCAAAAACAATGGATACCTGATACACCTCCCTCCAGTGCTGTGGACAGTTGTGGCTATTAGGAAGAAAATTCATCAGATTTAATACACTTATATGTACTCACATTTCTCTGCCATTTCTCAAATATACCCATTCTATGAAGAAATATAAAACTATCAGCAATGATTCATTTTATGTGTCCACCTGACTGGGTCATCTGGTACTCAGATATTTGGTCAAATAGGTATCAAACCAATTATTTCTACTAACATATATTTAGAAAAAGATATTTATATTAGGGTGATTTGGGATGAGTTTAAAATTTAAACTTGTAGATTGAATAAAGTGCAATATCCTGCCTAATGTGGGTGGGCCTGATTCAAGTAATTGAAAATCTAGATAAAACAGAAAGTCTGACTTTTTGCTAAGGGAAAAAAGAAATTCCTCCTGCCTGACTGCCTTTGACCTGTGACCTGAGCTTTCTCCTGCCTTCAGAATTGAACATGAGCATCAATTCTTGCTGGGTCTTGCGTTCCCCGGCCCTTGGACCGTAACTACAACATCAGCTCTCCTGGGTCTCCTGTTTGCCAACTCACTCTGCACATCTTGGCACTTGTTGGCCTGTATAATCATATAAAGCAATTATGTGTACACATAATTTTACACACACATATTCCTTTTATTGTTTCTATTTCTCTAGAGGCCACCGACTAGTATGCTAAACTCTCTCAGAGTTTACTTTCTCTATGAGAAGTTTTAAATAAAAGAAAGGACACAGAAAGTTTAGAAACACCTAAAATACAGGTACCCTCTTTGCTGGATGTAGAAAAAAACACAGGAACAAACTTTTACTTCTCAGGGAGAAGTTGACATACTCCAGTGCAGTCAGAGAACAAATTTCCAAGTCTCCAGTGTCCTAGAACCCTTTGAGTAGAAATAAATGACAACTACATCCTTTTGTCATCACCATTTTATATAAAATGGAATGTTCAGGCAACTTTAAATCTTAAGGGCTGGGTCAAAGGTTTCTTATTGTATCATCTCACACCTTAGTTCCAACTCTTTTGCTACTAAAAATCATAGAGATTCTACAGAATTAAACAAGATACTACACAAAAATGATTACCAAAGATTACACCACAGTAGCATTCAATAAAATTTAGTTTCCTTATTTTGCCTATGTATAGAAGATAATTATCAGAGCAATACCAAACTGCCATCCTTAGAAAGGCTTGCTTGCAAGATCAGTCATTGGCTGGCTTCTGGGTGCTTGAATTTGAAGAGCATTCCACCATTTTCTACCTGATTAGACTGGCTCACCGTGCCTAAACTTTGCAAACAAAGTGGCTTATACTCAATACCTGCTTTTCTTCTGGGAGTCTCAAAGTTTTATCAGAGTATGCCTACATGGCCAGCCACCAAAAAAATCCTTTGGCATTGAGTCTCTACTAAGATTCTCTGACAAACAATATCTCATACATATTGTCATATTTCAATGCTAAAGGAATTAAGCTCCATAGGGAGAGGATTCTTGAAATCTTAGTTTTCTCCAGTCTTTTTCCTCATGTGCCTTTGCCTTTTCCTAATTTGGTTTCATTGTAATAAATCTTAACCATGACTACAATGGTATGTTGAGTCTTATGAGTCCTTTGTGAATCACTGTGGTGGTACTGAGGAGACGCCACATGGTCTCCAACTTCCTGCTCACTTCTCCTAAATTCAGCTCAACCTTCCACAATCCTGTATATACATCCCATGCCTTGTTTCTGTGGATTTTACACAGGTCTCAGTTGCTCCAGAACTGTAAACTTGGTTATATACTCAAAATAATATTGGGTTTAGAACAGCATTCTTTCTATGATAATTTTCTAGTGGGACTAGTTATCTAAATAAGAAAATAGAGTCACGTATTTTATATATAAACTTTTAAGTCTTTTCATCTAATTTAGTCAATATGTTTTTATATGGGAATGATCTCCAAGACTGTATGCCATCAGCGCAGTTACAAGGTTTTTAGTTTAGATAAATTTTAGGCAGGTATCATCTAAATGTCTACCTGAACCATACAACAATGATTAGAAAAACCAAAACAAAAATAAAAACAAAAACAAAACCTCATAGAATGAGTAGCTTCGAGCACTGCTTTTTTATTATTAACTTCCAAGATAAATTAATTGCAAAATATATGTCAAAGTAACTAGATAAGTGACTTGGTGAGTGTGATTATAGTTTTTGCTTTGGGTTCCTTCTACCTATAGTTGATTATTCCCTATCAGCTGATAACATTGAATGCTTTATTCTTATGATTTTTATTTAAAAAGTGAAATTAATTTATTTATTGCTGAAATATTTTTTCCTGTCTAAATTTGTCAGTAAAAACAGTTTGAAACACCAGGGTTTACCATGAGTGGATAATGTTCTTAGAGGGTAATATTCTTAGATGGTAGAAATTTAGGTCTTTTCTCTTTCCAAATGAACGGGTTTTACCAGCGTAGAAAATAAAAGGCTTACTAATAACTCAAATAGGAGAAATATACCAATTTTATGGTTTAATGAGCTTAAGACTTCAGAGGACTACAGATATAAGAATTAAACACACAACACATTTTCTCTGCTATGGGCGTAAGATAAGATATACTTCCCATGTGTCTACTAGTCCTCTTATCCTTCAGAACTTTCCAAATTCATTTACTAAAGAATAAGGGAAAGGAAGTCAGTCACAACAGAAGGCAGAAATGAGGCAAAGTAGGAAGATGCATTGAAATTCTACCTATTTATCAATGAAACCTACCATCCTCCCTTAACCTTCTCTCTCCTGCTCAGTGCATAGAGGGAGACAGGCTAATGAGCTAAGGAGACGGAAGAGGGTAGGTTTTTCCTCCAAAGAAATTACCTGGCTTGAGAGAAAACAATCTTTTGTGAATAGCCTAATAAAAGAGGCAAGTTTCTCATTGATAGTCCAATAATGGCTACCATTCACATATGCTCAGAGTTTCCAATCCAAGTTTTATGCTTTATTGATAAACAACCTTTATATTATTTCATTAGTAAGCAACATTTATTTATACTTAATTGAGACTATTTTGGTCCAATTTTTGATAAGTAACCATCCCCAGATGTTTGAAAACTCTAAAAAGGCAAGTTTAATGCCAAATATCCTTTCTTTTTTTAAAGACAGAGGGACAGAGAGAGATAATTAATTTTATTTAGTTTTTCATATGGCTTTCATTGTGTACATGGTATTGGGGTTTGAACTCATGTACTTGCAAATGCCAGGCAAGTGTTATAATCGCTGAGCCACCACTCCAGCCCCAAATATCCCTTCTTTAAGAACTCAGAGAAAATAGTGAAAACAAAATAAGTGAATGTGTAAAAATCTTTAGTACAATGAGATACCAAGAAAAATAACAAGATGTTATTTAAAAAAAAAAACTTTAGAGAACAAAGATAATAGTTTTCCTATGTTAAAATATAATAGCAGCAATATATCATTTATAGAATCATTGAAAAATAAAATTGAATAAACCTCTGAAAAAGTGGACCCAAGATTCACAGAGAAGAACTGTGGAAAAAATCAATTAAAGAACATCCTAGGAAGTTCAATATCCACAGTTTATAAGAAAGAGATAATACAGAGAAATCAGCTTGGAGAAAAGTATTAAAGAATCAAAAGATTTTCTTTCATAACTGAAAGACATGCATCTCTAGATTTAAAGGTCTGTCAAGAGCCAGCATGATAAATGGAGAAATGTCCACAACATATATCAATGTAAATGTTCATAACAGCCTGGATAAAATAGAGATCCTAAACTTTAGAGCTTGGGGGAATGGTAAATGAAATAAAAAATCAGCAAACTACATTTCATTTTTCAAAAACAGTATGAGAAGCCACAAAATCCTGGTATATCAGACTCCAGAATCATTTAGGAAAATATTTTTGAGATAAAATTCTCTATATGAACAAACAATCAAGGGTTAAATGAAGATATTATTAGTCATGCAAAGGATCATAAAAAATTGCCTGTTTACCCATTTTGTGTTAACTACTACATCATTTGTTCAATAAAATATCAAAATAAACCTAGTAAGAGGTTTGGGACCCAAAACAATTCAACAGAAAAAAAAGGTAAAGGAAATACATAAAATAATGGTGAAAAGAAATTGTAGGGTAGATTCACACAAAGCCTACCAAACCACTATTCCACATTGGAGCAGAAATATGGAGGGCTCTGAGAGGGACCCACTGCAAAACAATATGGGACTTGTGGTTTACTGAGAATGAGAAAAGGTTATTTTTGCTCTGTTACAGAACTTAAGGAATATTTTCATATATTCATAGAAAAACTTCTCAAAAGAAAAAAAATAAGACCATTTTTAACTCAAAGTACATTTTGCAAGAAGTAAATGTATTCAGTTTACTGTATACCTTAGTATTGGATTTTATTTTTGTACTCATAATAACAATTGTGACCAATATTTATTTAATCATGATCAATTTTATAAGTCATCATTTTGGAACTTTGTAGGAAAGTGTGTGTGTGTGTGTGTGTGTGTCTGTGTGTGTGTGTGTGCACTTGCCAGCATACAAAGAGAAAGGGTGGTGTCATACAACAGTGAATCTTCTTTTTTTCACAGTAAAGTATCAGTCAATCCTGTTATATGTAAGACTGCAAAATCAAAATGTAGTAGTCTAATCGCATTACTTACAATTGGTCAAGTAAATACAAAAAGAAATATTTGAAAAATATAATTTTGCTTGCAGAGAGATCAGGGGTGGGAAATGGAAAGAGAACTAAAATTACTTCTGACAAACCTTGACTATGTGCTCACACACACATATAGAGATATATGTGTGTATTCACATACATATAAATATATGTGAATATATAACATATTTTTAAAGATTTTTAAAAATTTAAAATATATTAAATTATGTGATTAGTTTATAACAGAAAACAAGATCATGAGAAAAAACTCTAAGGAAATATGATTTAATAAATATGAAAGCATAAGTAAGATGGAGAAGTATTTTTGAGGATTCATTTTCAATGTCTGCAAGATGGCAGAATAGCATTCCAAAGCTCACCACCCCCATTCCACACACAGAAACATTAACTACCACATATAGAAACACATTCATGAGAGGTAAAGAAATCTGGTGAGAAATTACAGAATGTAAGAAAAGATGAATGGAAAAGGGTAGGGAGGATATTGTTACATTACCTGCATCAACTCTCCCTAAATCCCAGGCAGCATATTGTGGAAAGAAAAACGCTCTGCTTGTGGGAAGGAGGGGGAAGTAAACACTTGACACCCTTGAGACCCCATAATCAGGCTCTCCTCAGGAAAATCAAGAACCAAACAAACCATTATGGCCTGAGATTCTAGGTGTACACACTGGACTGGGCCTCTAAGACCACCCTGGCCCCACATCCGGTCTAGAGTCCTGGGCAGCAGACTTGGTCTCTAGGGAATCCCATCACTAAGATAACCTCAGTAGATCCAGACTCTGGAAAGCCTTCAGCACCCAGCCATCCCCACAGGTCTGGCTCTGGACTGCTACTACCAGCAGGTTAAACTCAGCAAACCAAGGCATTAGTCAGCTCCAGCAATAAGTTGGTCTTTATAGCTGCAATAATCAGAACAGCATCTGAAGACAACTCCCAGGCTTGCCAAATGCCATGCCACCTGCTACAGCCCCAAGTCCCAGGCTGATACCTGTGAACTGAGTCTCCAAGTCTGCAATAACACCAGGCAAAATTCCATAGCCTCAGGTTCTTGTGAAGTGTTCTGTGCCCTAGCATATGCTCAATCCTTGAAAAAATTCCATTTGCTGATGAGAAGAATGTTTATTCTACAGCCGTTCAGTGCAATGTTCTGTAGATGTCTGTTATGTGCATTTAGATGATAGTTTTTTTTAATTCTGCTATTTGTTGATTTTCTGCCTTTTCTGTCCATGGCTGAAAGTGAGGTTTTAAAGTCTTCAACTATGATTTATTGGATTTTATCTCTCCCTGTTAGGTTTATTAATATTTGCTTTAGCTGTGCATGTAGGTGCATGTCCTTAATTCTAGTGACTTGGAAGGCTGACACAAGAAGATCACAAGGTCAAGGCCAGTGTCATCAATGTAACAAGATCCTGCACCAAAATAAAATAAAAAAGGGCTTGGGACATAGCCCCATAGTAAAGCATCCCTGGGTTCAAGTTCTGGTACCACCAAAAAAAAGATGCTTTATATATTTGGATACTCCAATATTGGTTGCCCTTCTATTTACAATTCATATTCCTTCTTGCTGAATTGACTCCTTTATCACTTTATAATGTCCTTCCTTGTCTCATTTTATTGCTTTTGATTTAATGTCTATTTTATCTAAATATCAGTACTCCTGTTTTCTTTTGGATTCTATTTGCATGGAATACTTTATTCCATCCCTTCACTTTCAACTCATGCATGTCCTTAGCAATTAAGAGGGTTTATTGTTAGCAACAAATAATTGGGTCTTAATTTTTATCTGTTCAGTCACTCTGTGTCTTTTACGGGGAAAATTTAATCCATTTACACTAAAGGTAATAATTGATAGGTAAGATCACACTACAGTGTTTTGTAAATTATTTTCCA
This sequence comes from Aplodontia rufa, assembly GCA_004027875.1. Taxonomy (NCBI): domain Eukaryota; kingdom Metazoa; phylum Chordata; class Mammalia; order Rodentia; family Aplodontiidae; genus Aplodontia; species Aplodontia rufa. The sequence continues at coordinate 28,668 of PVKS010014093.1, read as the reverse complement.
CTTTTGTTTTCTTACCTTTCTTTGTTTGTCCTGTCTTACAGTCTTCCTTTGTGGTTAAGTGATTTACTCTAGTATTGTGCTTTGATTCTTCAAACAGTAGTTTTAATTTATCTATTACATACTTTTGCTTCATAATTATCAGGAAGCTTACAAAATCAACTTTTGACTATAATACACTATTTTGTAATGATGATAAATTAAGATGATCACAAAAACAGAAACAACAACAACAAAATGAAGAAAATATGCTAATAAAAAAATCTACACTTGGGGGCTGGAATGGTGGTTCATCAATTATGGCACTTGCCTGGCATGCGCAAAGATGCTGATTCGAACCCCAACACCACATACAAAATGAAATGTTGGAGCAACAAAAGCCACATGCAAAACTGAATAAAATTTACTCTCTCTCTCTCACTGCCCCTTTCTCTTTAAAAAAAAAAAAAGTCTACACTTGCACTCTGTACCTTTTGAATTTTTTTGTTATTCCTTTTTACATCTTTCTTTATTTCCTGTCTCTTAACAGATTAATATTCTTCTTTAAATGCTTTTTCAGTCTTCATATTAAAGACATGAATAGTTTCTGAACCATGTTTCGAATACTAGAGTATTCTGAATTTGTTTGTGAAGTTACTCTTACAGGTGAATTTTATATCTCCCAGTGTTTTCTTAGTGGTCATTAACATCTCTTTCAGTTTGAAGAACTCCCTTTAGCGTTTCTTGTAGAAAAGGTCTAGGGGATATATACTTTCTCAGCTTTGGTTTGTCTACAAATATTTTTTACCTTTCCTTTGGTCCTAAAATGAAATTTTGCTCTCCTCTTCTGATCTCCATTTAAATTTTAGGAGATCCACCACAACCTTTGTTTTCCTTTTTCCTCTCTAGGTTCTGGATATGAGAGGAAACATATAACCCTTAACTTTCTTAGTTATCCATAAGGCATTGACTCAAAAATGAGAGGAAACAAAAGACCCTTCACTTTCTGAGTTACCCATAAGGCATTAATTCAAAAATTATAAATAAATAGAGGAAAGATCAGTAGAAGACAAGATAGTGAACAGGAGGAGGGACATAGTAGGAAAGATACAATGCCAGGGACTGAATTAGAGTAAATTATATTTTATGTTGTATAATTATGGCAAAATGAACCTCAAAATTATGTTATCGATACCCAACTTGTAACAAATAGACAAAAGAAAGAAAAAAAATCAGTTACACCTACTGAAATAAGTGCACAATCAAATGCCCAGATGATGTCACACACCAGCAAGCATCATGACCTTTCAGGAATACACATTTCACTTTGCACTCAGCGTAAGATACCAGAAATTGACCAAGAGTAACCAGGTAGAAGAATTTCTTAGGTGGATTATTAAAATACCTGTTTTAAGGTAACTATGAGCTTCAAGAAAAAAATGACAAATGATTCAATACTCTAACAGAGGAAATTAAAAGATATATGGAAGAAATTTTAAAAAATCAAATAGAAATTCATGATCTGAAAAACATGATAAGTGAAATTAAAAATGCAATCGATGGCATCAATAGTTGGCTAGATCAAATAGAAGAAAGAATTACCAAGAGTGAAGACAGGTTATTTGAAGATATGCAACTGGAGAAGAAAAAAGAATAAAGAGAAAAGAAGAAAAGTGAAGGATACATACAGGAATTTGGGGGTAGCATTAAAAGAGAAAAGAGTCAGGTTATTGAAGATCAAGAGGGAGTTGAGAATATGAAGGGGTAAAAACGCTTATTCAAACAGATCATAATAAAAAGCATCCCAAACCTAGAGAAGTTTGCAAATACCCAGGTACAGAAAAGTCAAAGGCCATCAGTCAGACTTAACCAAATTTATCCCAAGACACATTATGGTCAAGCTCTTAAAGGTGAAAGATAAAGATTCACAAGGCAGTAAGAGAAAAAAAGAAACACACAGGGCTGTTTTGATTTTCCTAAGAACAGACTTCTCAGGAGACACCTTGTAGGCCATTAGAGAGTAGACAGAGAATTTCACACTGCTGAGGAGAAAAAATAAACAAACAAACAAAAATCTGCCTACCAAGAATGCTGAACTCAGCCATTTTTTTTCTTTTCCACATTTTTATTGGTGCATCATAGCTGTACATATTGATGGGATTCATCATTACATATTTGTACATGTGCACAATATAGCAAAATAATTTGGCCAATAGCCCTCCCCAGATTTCCCCCCTTCCTCCCTGCCTCCCAGGAAAACGGATGGATCTAGAGATCATTATGTTAATATCCTAAGAAGTGAAGTACCTGAGTTATATGGTGGTTCCATTCCTAGTTTTTTGAGGAATCTCCATACTACTTTCCAGAATAGGAGTACTAATTTGCAGCCCCACCAACAATGTATGAATGTACCTTTTCTCCCAAATCCTCGGCATTTATTTTTATTTGTATTCTTCATTATTGACATTCTGATTAGAGTAACATGAAATCTTGATGTAGTTTTGATTTGCATTTTCCCTGATTACTAGAGATATTAGACATTTTTATATATTTTTTGGCCACTTGTATTTCTTTTTTGGAGAAGTTCCTCCTTAATTATTTTGCCCACTTATTAAAGGGGTTATTTGTGGGTTTCATTGATGTCAAGTTTTTTGAGTTTTTTTAATATATTCTTTTTTATATATGCAAAGAGAGAGGGACAGTGAGAGAGACAGAGAAAGAGAGAAACAATTTTATTTAGTTTTTGACATGGCCTTCTTTGCTCCAACACTTAGTTGTGTACATGGTGCTGGGGTTTGAACCTGGATCCTCATGCTTGCCAGGCAAGCGCCGAAACCACTGAGCCACCACTCCAGCCACTTAATATATTCTTTATATAGAGAATTTCTCATTCTTAATATATTCTTTATATAGAGATTTCTCATTCCTCTGAGGAACAAGTGGTAGAGATCATCGTCTCTGTAGGAATCTCTTCATATTCTTGGTTCCATTGCTGCGCAGAAGCTTTTGGATTTGATGCCCTCCCGACTGCTAATTCTCAGTTTTATTTTTTATGCTTTCAGTGTCCTAAGGAAGTTGGTGTCTTTGTCAATATGTTGGAATGCTTTCTGGGAGTTACAAAGTTTCTGGTCTAATTCCTAGGTCTTTGATGCACTTTTATGTTGAGTGAGATATAGGGATCAAGTTTCATTCTTCCATATATGAATATCCAGTTTTCTCAGCACCATTTGTTTAAAAGACTATCTTTTCCCAATGCATATTTTTGACACCTTTGTCAAGTATCAAATGACTGATCTATATGGATTTCTCTCTGTGTCTATTCCATTTGTCTTCATATTTGTTTTCCTGCCAATACCATGCTGTTTTTGTTTCTATAGCTCTGTAATATAATTTGATGCCATGTTGTTATGCCTCCAGCATTACTCTCTTGCTCAAGTTTGTTTTGGCTACTCTGGCTTTTTTATTCTTCCAAATTAATTTTAGAACTATTTTTTCAAAATTCTGAGAACAAGTTGTTTTATATTTAGATCTATATTTTTAAAAATTTTTATTAAGGAATTGAGTTTTTGTACAATCATAAATGCATATAAAGTAAAAATATAATATGCATTTGCTCCTAAACCAGAAGTACCCCCATATTGCCCACACCTCAGCATTTTGATTCTTCTATATTTAGCCCCTAAAATCAATGTAATTGTTTAGATTGTGAATTTTCCAGATTTTTTAAAATTTATTTTTTATTAAGAAATTGAGTTATTGTACAATCATAAATGCATATAAAGTAACAATATGATACGCATATATTCTTTTTTAATGAAAAATATAATATATATATAGATTCTGAAAATTAGATTTACCTCCAAGAGCCCCAGCCAGTTACCCACCTTTATCTCTCCCCTCCCCTTCCCAAAACATCTCTAAAAATGTATTAGGTTGTATGACATAACACCTTATCCAGGTTTAAAACATGATACTAGACCTCCTTTCTCCATGGCCAGGGATTAGCTCCAGCCTCCACAGATGAGTGAAGACATTCGACCCTTGGTTCTCTGAGTTATGCTGATTTCATTCAGCATAATTTCTTCCATAGCCATATAGCACCTTCAAAGGCTGCAATATCATTGTTTCTAATTGCTGAGTAGAACTCCATGGTATATATGTATCACAGTTTTTTGATCCATTCATCCAGTGAGGGACATCTGGGTTGTTTCCATAATTTAGCTATTGTAAATTGAGCAGCTATGAACATAGATATTTCTGTGTCGCTGTAATGTGCTGATACTAAATCTCCTGGGAAAATACCCAGGAGAGGAATAGCAAGATCATATGTTGGATTCATCCCAAGATTTTTGAGGGTTTTCCACACTGCTTTCCAGAGGGTCTATACCAGTCTGCAGTTCCACCAACAGTGAGCTAGTTTACCTATCTCTCCACAACCCCTCCAGCATCTATTATTGTTTATTTTCTTCATTTTTGTTTTGATTGTGCACATCTTTAGAAAACTTCTAAGCAGGCTTCAAATTTTTTATCTTGTAAATACTACCACTATATCAACACTAGGTGGAGCCCCAAGTCCAAATGTGCCTCAAGTCTGATGGTGTGTTGTCACTGTTTTAGCACTAGAAGGTAAGGCAAACCTAGCTTTGTTTTAAACCTACCGTTTTTCAACAGGATCAAGGTGAGAAACTAACAAATGCAGTCCATTCCCCCATCCCCCAAGCTTGTCCCTGGGATGGAATAGGCATAGTCACCAGTCTATTGCTGGGCATTATTATGGACGGACAAGAAGGAGGCTCCTATGCTACACTGTGGCCACCCACACCACAAATCTGTGTCACATCCTGAGCCTACAGCCTGCTAATAACAGCACAACATCAGGAAAGGACTAAGATCCACACTGCTATGAGCTGACCACTACTAAGGTGGAGTCGTGTTCCAAGACTGCTGCAACCAGCCATAGTGATGCCCACTGAAATAGAATTCCAGTAACTGGATTACATGTCTCCCTCTAGCACCAGAATTATTCCAGAGGCTCTAGCCACAGGCTTAGGTGTAAGGGTCTTTAGGATCTATCCAGAGTTAGGGTCACCAGCTCGCCACTAAGTTGAAGGTCAAAGTCTTCTGCTTATTACCCTGTCCTACTCCCAGAAAGTGGGGTCTTGCTCTATATTATGTTGTTCAAGGTTGGTATAATGTTGATAAAGATGGTCTTGGCCACCAAGGTTGACACTAAGCTGGGTTGTGCCTGAGTCTCACAGCTACATATTCTCATAGGTATACCATGGCTCTTGCCACAGGCAGTTATACAGGCCAAAAAAGCAGTTCTGTCCTTCGGTCCTACTGGGGTACATATTGCTTCCTGGTTCTGGTTCAGGTCTAAAGGTTGTGATGGACAAGCTCAGAATTTGTTTTCTACCAGTGCTGGTATCACCTCATAAAGTTCTGTGCTAGCTTTTGTGTCCTACTCCCCAGAGGAAGGAGTTTTACTTCTACCTTTGCTGCCTAAGGTTGAGGGAAAGGGGATTGAAGCAGTTCCTTGACAGCCTAGGTAGGACAGTAATAGCTCAGGCTACAAGTATTGACTAGAGGCTGGTCATGAGATTCTGCTCAGCCTATGGGTTTTCAATGTAGTGAGCTTGGTTTTAACTCTACATCCGTACTTAATTATGTCTCCCTCCCTCAAGCAGAAAGCATCTCTCTTCACACTGTGCTGCTTAAAGTTAGGGGATAGATGGTGTGGGCAGTTTTTTCCTCCTGACTTTTTCAGTGCATCTTTTCCTTTTATTAAATTAAAGTCAGGTACTGTGATCTCTCACCTGGTTTCTTTAGCTCTGTGAAGGCAGTTGGCTATGTGAATAGTTGTCAAAATTGTTGTTTCTATGGGGAGGTGATTCCCATAGGATCTTACTCAGCATCCCGCTCACCGTACCTCCCCTGGGAATTTAAATGGAGACAATAGCAATTACTTCAGAAGGTTATTACAAATAGTAAGCTTAAGACAATATCCAGCATGGGGTATATATTGAGTTTCTGGTGGCCACTATTAATTAATTAATAAAAAGACCAGGTTTTTTATTTTTAATGAGAATATGGTCAGATAAAGTCCAAATTGACTTGCATATGTTGTTTGTTGCATATGTATGCAGAATTATAAGGTGACACACAAAAAAAAACAATAACTGAGAGCCAAGGCATCTATCTGAGGCTGTCTAGAGATACACCAAGAAGCACTGCCTTAAGACAGTTTACAACCTTCCCTTTTCTCTTCATTTTATTGCATATTAAAATGTATGTATACATATATGCATATACATATATATTTAATTAACTCATAATAATTATTTGTATTTGTGGGATACTGTGTGATGTTTTGAAACATGTATGCATTATATAATAAGGATTTCAGGCTGACCATGTAGTTTAGTGGTAGAGCACTTGCCTAACATGTGCAAGGCCCTGGGTTTGATCCCCAGCAATACATAAACACACAAAGAATAGAGAACTTGAGGTCTATATCTGCAGATGACTGTGTTATCAACATGACTAATTCAGCATATCAAAAACTAAAATCAATCTCTCTCCTTTTCATCCTTCAAAGCTAATCCTTTTCTTATATTTCCGTTTGGAGCAAATTCTACCCAGTGGTTGAAAATGTGTAAGAGACACCTTCTCCTATATTTCCTCACCTCCTACAAAAATAAATAACCACATCCTGTTAATTTTATTTCTTAAAGACAGAAGTGATATTAAAAGTTTTTAACAATCTTTTGGACAGGCAACAATGCATATGAGTGGAGGTCAGCTGCCAAATTAGGGCAAGTTTTAGGATGCCCCTTGCTAAAAACTTCTTGACCCTACGGGTTTTTGGTCATAGGGAGATCCAGAGCTTTCAGGGAACAGGACAAGTACAAGAGTCAGAGTCTTGAGGTAATAGATTTTTTTCTGAAGGGTACTGAAGGATTTCACTATTTGTTGCAATTGGTATGTGCCTGCTGAGACAAAGAAATAGCACCTCCTGCCTAATTGTACTAACACTTTCTCTTTCCTCCATTTGTAATGCAATTGCTTTTTCAGTTACTTATCATTATTTCTCTGGGCCATTGCAATATTCTATTAATTATAACCCAGAGTCACCATTCTTCTCCTCCTAGCTTTCCTGTGGTGATGACTCAAATCCTACCAGTTGGTACTTCCACTTGCTGTGCTTTTGGAAATACTACCATAACTAAGTCATTGGAAAAACAGTTCAGTCTTGCTTTATTTGTGTTTGTTTCTCCTTGATGTTTTCTTGGTCTCTTTTATATATTAGATAATGTAGACCTTTGTAGTTTGGGGGAACTTTAAAAAATTAAGTGACATTTTATGTTCTTTCTTTTTAGTATTGCAAAGATGTATTTTTGTGCATGGGGAGGGGAGATAGCATTGAAAGCAAAGGTAAAAAGCATGGAAGTCTGTAAGCCTGCTGTACAGCACTGAGAAAATACCTTCAAAAACACATTTTTCTTTAGCCTGAAGATTGGGGAAGAAAGTATCACTTATCTTTTACTATAAATAATGTATTTGTGCAATCACACATATAAAACCAGGTCTTAACTGATGACTGCACACAAAGTAAAATAAACATTTACTAAATATTTAAGATAATCCAATTCTGGCATTTAAGTTTATAACACTGTAATTTTTCCATGACAATGGGTCATATCTGGTATTTTTCATCACTTCTAGAAGGTCTTGAAGGTGTATTTGTCTTAAGCAAAAATTCAGCTTGCATATTACTGAATCAAATAGTAAAACTCACAAAATGATCTGCTATTATCTCTATGATGGGGATCATCTTACATGTTTTCAATGTGCACCTTGCTTCTATCACATTTTGATATCAATTTCCTGCCAGTTTATGTAGCTTAAAACTCATTTTAAAGTGCAAATGACCCTTTTGCACATATTTTAGTGTTAATATATTGTTGTTAGCAGGTGGTGGTATAATTAACAAATAATCTTTTGAAAAATTTCTTAGCATTCTCCTTTCTATTCCAGGTCTCTATAACAATTATATGCTGCTCTTTTAAACATGTTTCTACTACTAATCCGTTTATTATAGAATTATGCAATTTCCCCTCAAATAGTAATATAAAATACTAATAAAATTGCATGATTTCATTAGAACATCCTAGGCCTTATTTTCTATGTAAAATATGTATTATCATAAAATCATTCATAATTTATGAAATATTTACTTAATATTTTCTAAATATAAATAGTATTAATGCTTTTTGACTAATTATATTCATATTTGACAATACTAAATGTAATTTTAGAAATGACAGGTTATTAAAAACATGACTATCCAAGAAAATTCAAGATATATGCTTGAAATACACATAAAAGTGCATTTCCAATTTTTATTTTTAGGTTAAGTAAGCAAAGCTTTTTTTCTTTTTTGTACTTCATTCATGTTTTTCTTTTTCCTTTTTATTATTTCTCTTTCCACATTTTTCTTGATGCATTACAGTTGTTCAAACTGATTGAATTTGCTGTTATATAGTTGTACATATAAAATATAACAATATAAGTTGGCCAATGTGAATTCCCAGCACTCCCCCCTTTCCTCCCTGCCTCCCCCTAGTCCCTTTCCTCTACTGATCTCCCTTTGATTTTCATGAGATCCCATCAGCCCTCACGTTTCTTTTCCTTTTTCTTCTTTAGCTTCCACATATGAGAAAAAATATACGACCCTTAACCTTTTGAGTTTGGCTTATTTCACTTAACATAATGATACTTCTATCCATTTCCCCACAAATGATATGATTTCATTTTTCTTTAAGGCTGAAAAAACACTCCACTGTGAATATATATATACCACGTTTTCTTTATCTATTCATCCACTGATGGACATCTAGGCTGTTTCCATAGTTTGGCCCTTGTGAATTGTGCTGCTGTAAACAGGAGTATATATGCATCACTAGAGTATGATGCCTTTAATTCTTTAGGATAAATATGGAGGAGTGGTATAGCTGGGTCTTATCGTGGTTACATCGCTAGTCTTTTGAGGAACTTTTGAGGTACTGATGTCCATAGTGGTACTGACTTACAATCCCACTACCAGTGTAAAAGTATTCCTTTTTCTCCACATCATCTCCAGCATTTATTATTATTTATATTCTTTATCACCGTCATTCTGACTGTACAGAATTTCCATGTAGTTTTGATTAAGCAAAGCATCTTTAAAGTGACATTATCTCATCAGATATAGTTCTGCCAGTATCAACTAATATAACACTTTCAATCATATTCATAATATATTAAATATTATTTACCAAATGGAAGAGCCTATGTATATATGTAATCAACGCATAGTAATATTATATTTTATGACATCATAATACAGTATGTGATAGGTAATATTTGTATAATAGTGAAGCATATTTAATGTAAACTTTCAAAACAGGGAGTTATATTTCACTAGAAGTAGTGAAATGTTAATACTAAGATTTCAACAACTAATTGAAAACCCTGAAAACTATTAAGCATCTCAAACTGCTTTATGTTTTAAATATATGGTATTTTGAAATAAGGATGAAACATTAATCAAAGTAAAATATTTTTATTTTTAAAATTCTATGTTTAAATGCTTTTTTATACAAGAAGTTCTTTAAAGTATACAGGTCTTGATATTTCCTTTAAAATGGTACACTAACCTGAACAGAAATTATTTTCTGTTTTATTTTACTGTGTATTACTAGCACTCATAGATAAATATTTAGGGATGCAGAATAGGCATTCAATAAATATTTGCTTAATAAATAATTTTCAGTAGAAACATGAATCTTAGAAAGGCAGAAAGCTGGTCTAACTTATAAGGCTTCGTTTTAAAAACACTTATGAGAAATGAATGGTGTTATTCTTGGTATATGGAGAAAGAATATAACAAACAAATTAAGAGCATGAATGGGCAATTTGCAAGAAATATTAACAATTCACAAACTCTAACCAAAAAAAGGTAAGCATTGCTAACAAACGAATAAGTACTAATAAAAACAAAGCAAGATATTTGTTTTTTTTTCCCCTTACGAAATTGGAATTTAAAGGAAAAAATGCCTTTGAGAAAGGAGGTCAATTCTCATGTTTTAAATCCGGAAAAGGTGTAGTGACATACTACCTAAGGCATTTGTAGAGATGTTTGGGAAGATGGGGGAGAGGGACAAGGGTTGGTAATTGGGGAGGGCTCTTGCAGGTAAATCTAATTTTCAAATATATATATATATATATATATATATATATATATATTTGTTTCATTAGAAGCATATTTGATTGTTCAACAAAAACAAATAAATTTCTTATTAAAATAAAAAAGGAAAAAATGTCAGTAATCAGGTTTTAAACAAGTAAGGAAGATTACATTAGTACCAATTTTATACAACTAAATGTTAAGCTAAAAATTTCTTTTCAGACTTTTAAATAACTACCCCCAAAAATTGTTCATAGCAATTGTAAACTATAGGTATGATCTCTGAAAACTATTAACCATTAAAAACCAGCAGGCAACTGGGAGGACAGAATATCTGAATCTAGGCATTTATTTAAAGGGCAGGAAATTTTGTCATGCCAGAAAACAAAGTAAATGTACTGAAAACTGCTGGAATCGTGTCAAAAGAATACAAGAGCCAACTGAAAATTACCACTGACCAAATATGGGACAATTTCATAACTAGTAGAAGTAGTTGACCCAAAAGATTAGAACACATTAAATAAATTTTAAATCTGTGGGTCCATCATCTTTCATAGTAAGGATTCAGTACTTACCATCCAAAATTTGCATCGTATATTTCAAAGTAATTACTACAAGATCTTAAAATTTTTCAGTTGTTTTTCATTAAACTTGAAGACTTTTTAAAGGAACTACTTCACAAAACAAGAAATATTCATGGTAGATTTCCAATTTCTATTTTATGTGTTACATTTAAATATAATTAATAGTTTTAGTGAAAATATCATATTGCTTTTATTTCTAATTTTGTCTGCTTCTCTATTTTTCACATTTATATAAATATGTAATTTGACTTCTTATGTTGCTTAAAATGATGTTCACAATATAAACCAAAAAATATATAACCAAAAAATAATTTTAAAATGAGAATGAGAAAGTAAATTTTTTTGAATTGCAAAATGCAGCCAAAAATTTTTCCATTTTTGAAGAAATCAAAAAGCAATTTTTAAAAAATTATTTCCAATGCAATGCGTAGAGTGGTAATGAAATAAATATTATTTCCAACATTGATGCATGCACATAATTGTTATTTACTTATAATAAAAGTGAACTATTAGTGATGAGAAAATGTTTTGTAGAAAAATTAATACAATATGTTGATAAAAATGTTATACAGTTTTAGATATATGATTAGTTACTGCAAACATAAAGAACATAATTGGATTCCAAACAACATTTTATTATATTTTCATTTTTATGGAAATAATACTGTATCTGGTCTTTGGACACTAGAAGGCTACAGTAACCATGAATATGTTTCTGAACATTTTTAAATGATTTATTAATAGATGAGTATAATTTTTCCTAAAAGATTTATTTTTTCCTCTGCTTATGGCCCATTCTTTTACAGCCTCACATTTCTAGAAATATTGTGTGAGGTTATGTTTATGCTTTTTAATCTTAAGGATAATTGATAATATTTTATGTCTATATCCCAAAGAAAAATCAAATCTAAGTTAGCTGTAACATAGTCACTGCTTCAGATTCATCAGAGATCAAATTTGTAACCAAATTTGTGAAAAATTGAAACTTAATAAGTGAATATATTTGTCTATCCTTTAAATTTGAAATAAAAGCCCATACTATTTCATTACCATAATTAATGGTATTTATAAATTTATACATTTCTTAATTTTGTGCTTAATAAACTGCTAAGTGTTCACATCTTCAAAATTATTTATTTTGGTCACATTTCCCTTTTTAAAATAAATAATGACTCCTGTACCATTTTATTTCAACTTAAAACCTTCTTAAGAAGAAATTTTGAAAATCCTAATCTTAGTGTACTCTTTTGTTTCATTATCCAATACATAAACATCCCTGTGTGGTTATAGCACTTGCCTGGCATACTTGAGGATACAGGTTTGAACCCCAGCACCACATACACAATGAAGTGTTGGAGCAATGAAAGCCATATGAAAAACTAAATAAAATTGATTCTCTCTTTCTATCTCTTTCACTGTCCCTCTCTCTTTAATATATATATATATATATACATATATATGTATATATATACATACATACATATACATATACATACATATACATATATATGTATAGATATATACACACATGTATAGATATACACACCATAGATCTCTTTCTCTTTGGGTGCATTAACTCAGATGTTAGCCCTTAATGGACTATCATTGATCAACAAAACACTATCTATATGGATTAAGAAACTTGGTAATATGATCCTTTCTTCTGAGTCCTCTCACACATCCAGATACAACAAAAACTACTAGAACTGTTAACAGATACATTAAAGGGTATAGCAACATTTTGAAGATATGGATAACCATTCACTCAGACTTCCTACAATGTATAGTATTAAATCTGACAGAAATTTATTCATTTCAGCTAATAGCTTACTCAAATATCTTTGGATTCCTGTGAAATTACTATTATTTTCCCTTTTTAAAAAAAATGAGTTTTAATGAGGTGTGATTGACAAAATTTTATATATTCACTTATATAATGGGATGTTTTGATATACATATACATTGTGAAATTATTTTCACAGTCAAGCTAATTAACATGCGCACACACATGAATTTCACATATGCTTTATTATTAACTATAATCACTATTTGCACATAAGGTCTGCAGAACTTGTTCATCTCATAAATGCTACTTTGTACATTTTGACTAACACCTTCTTATTTTTCCCACCCTTCTATTCCTGGTAACCACTCTTACACTATTCTCAGTTCAACTTTTTAAGGTTCCATATATAGGACACCATGCAGTATTTGGCATTCTGTGGCTGGCTTATTTCATTTAACATAAGGTCCTCCAGGTAGCTTCATCCATGGTTTCACAACATCTATCCTCTTTTTCTTTTTTTAAGACTGAATGATATTCCAGTGTGTGTGTATCTCAATTTCTTTATCCATTCATCTGTCTATAAATATTTATTCCCATATCTTTGTGACTAATGTTAGTTACATGTGAACATGGGAGTTACAGATATGTCTCTTCAAAATAGTGACTTTTTTTTCCACTTGAATATATACCTAGAAACGGGATTGTTAGATCATGGGAATTCTAAGTTTTTAGGGAATATCCTTCCTGCTTTGCATAATGGCTACAACCAGGTTACATTTCCAGCAAGAAATAAATGCTCCCTTTTTTCCACATCCTTGCCGGCATTATGTTATCCTTTGTCATTTTGACAATAGCCTTTCAAACAGGTGTGAGATGATATCTCATCATGGTTTTAAAGTGCACATCTCTAATGATTAATGATTAGTAATTTTGAACATCTTTTCATACCTTTTTAATCATTTGCATGTCTTTCTTGGAAAAAAATATTTATTTGGATCCTTTGCTGATTTTCAAATTCGGTTATTTGGATTTTGCTGTTGAATTGCATAAGTTTCTTGTGAATTTTGGATATCAACCTTTATCACATATATGGGCTGCTAATATTTTCCCCATTCTATAGGTTGCCTTTTTATTTTGATGCTTCCTTTTCTATGTAGAAACTTTGTAGTTTGATGTGATTCTACCAACTTATTTTTGCTTTTGTTATCTGTGCTGTGGTTTTATATATAAAAAAAAAATCGTCACCAAGACCAATGTCATGGAGCTTCTTCCCTATGTTTTCTTTTAGGAGTCTTATGCTTTCAGGTCTTACACTTAAATCTTTCATCCACTATGAGTTGATATTTTTTTTCACGTGATGAAAAAATTCATCCCCAAAGCAAGCATACCAAAGGAGATGTCTAGAATAATGAAAGAGATGAAAATGCAAATTTCAGTTAAAGTAAGATAAAATGCTGAATTAATTTTCCTTTATCTCTCTTGGATTTCTCATTTTTAAAGCTTATTTTAGAGAATGTGGGCAACACAGAAATGCATATTACTTAGTGCTTCTGAAACTTGAGCAAGAATAAGAATCACCTGAGGTGTTTGTTAAAACACAGATTCCTGGGTCCAGTCCACACTGGTTGAGCATGAGTGGCAATGCTGGGGGATCCCAACTGTAATTCCAACAAGGCTCCAGATGATGCTGAGGACCACTTGTTGCAGCTGGAATTCTGCAGTCCCAGTTTTTTGTTTTGTTTTGTTTTCTTGTACTGGGGATTGAACCCAGGGGTGCTTAACCAGTGAGCTTCATTCCTGGCCCTTTCTATTTTTTATTTTGAGACAGGGTCTCCCTAAGTTGCAGAAGTTGGCTTTGAGTTTGCGATCCTCCTTCCTTAGTCTCCCAAGGTGCTGGGATTTCAGGTATGCGCCACCACAACTGGCTTGCATTCACAGTTTGTCTTGGCTTTTAGATAATTTGGCACCAGTCTTTCCCTGATCAGTTTTTCACATCCCTGTAACTCTATTTAAACAATATCTCCTTTTACTTAAGTTTTTATTTGAAATGTCCTGGGAGCTACTGTTCACATGCTATTCTTTCACCCAGGAGAAGACATTAGATAGTTCTGTTTGTCATTTCATAGCAGGAAACACTCTAATACCAAGACAAGTTTAAGTCTATAAATCTGTCATTGCTCCTTACATTGCCAGAGTTATAAACAATTTTATTTCAGCACCACAAGAAAAACTAGTTGCTTCAGGAGTTAATGTTTATGTGCCACAGTCCATAAGAAATTATTTTTTCTGATATTGCCTTTATACTTGAAAAGGCTTGTTCCTTTATAAACTTTCAGAAATAAGCTGTGCAATAGTCATCTAAACATCATTAAGCCTGTAAGATGATGTTCCACAGATTTAACTTTCACAGAGCCTGGGTTGACCCAGTTTATCTCTAAATATCCATTCCTTGTTCATTACAATATATTTCACCTGATAGCAGAAAATGATATAGACACAAATATTTTACAAATGATGGATAAGATGAAAGCATTTCTTTTTTTAAAGAGAAGGACAGCAAGAGAGAAAGAGAGAGAGAGAGAGAATCAATTTTTATTGACTTTTTCACATGGCTTTCATTGCTTTGACACTTAGCTGGGCACGTGGGTGCTGGGGTTTGAACCCGTGTATTCGGGCATGCCAGGCAAGCGCCGTAACTGCCAAGCCACAGCTCCAGTCCAGATGAAAGCATTTCTAATATGAAACTAGAATTCCGTAAACATCTGGCACCAGAATTACTCTTAGGAAGAAAAAAGTGTTTTGCAGGAAACTTATTTGATCAATTATTGGAGATTGAAAACAAGACACTGAGTGCGTGCAAGAAGCAACAACAAGAGAGACCATTTTTGTTGCTTAATGTACACAAACACTGCTCTCAGTGATTGCAGATATTAATATGTTTACTCATTATAATTCCTTCATTATGCATGAATGCTTTTCTCCTTCATTTTATACTTAATGAAACTGAGGTACAGGGAGGTTAGTGACAGCCAACGTCACACCACCTCAGTGGCAAAGCTAGAATTCAGAGCAATCCATAGTTCCAGCTGTACTCAGCACACAATGCTGACTAGAAAATAAGAACGATTTTGTAGGTGTTTGTTGTTTGTTCATTGTTCTAAAGAAAAGAAAGAGAGCGTCAATAAAACAGGAAAAAACAATCAGAGACAAGGCAAAAAGCTAGAGGATGACAAGGTAAGTTTTCTGCTTTGGGGGGAAAGGGTGAGTGAAAAGATTTTTAAGAAGAGAATTTAATATGAAATGTCACATTCTTTTCCTGAGCAGTGCATATTGCACCCTCTTCCTTAGTGACTCCCTATAGCACAGCAAATCCTCTGGGTTGGGTATGAAGTTCAGTGGTAGAACACTACTTGCCTGGTAAGTGCAATGCCCTGCATGCCATCCCCAGAGATGAAAAAAAAAAAAAGTAAATACAAAATCACAAAGTATTGTAGCAATCAAGAATAGGCAGAGATTTGTATCTGGGTTAATACACAAAGATTTCATTGGGGCTTAAGGGAGGACAAAAGCCCAGAAAGAGTAGTGGTCAGAAAATTGCATGCTCGGTAGTTTCAGAACTCTTGGGTCAGGTTCAAATGATCTTTCTAAATTTTAAAAGAAAGGGAGTTCCCAGATTATATTTGTATTTCAATTTATGGTAAGAAAATTTAAATTTTCTCTACTATAAATTGAAGTAAAGAAATTAAAAATTAAAAAAACCCTCTATTATCCTATTTTAATAATGATACACCATGTCCAACTCAAGAAATGGATACCTATTTTAGTTATAATAAAAAGTTAGATAAACACTTTAAAGTTAGGATAAGGGTAATAAACATGAATATTTTCAAAGATTTTGTTAGATCTGTAGGCAATTCTATTTACTTTGGATAGACAATTCCAGATCCAGTTTACTATTTATCCTTAATGTATTCCTATATATCCTTAAGATATCTTGAATCATTATGAAGATATATCTCCATACAATAGAAAATAAACAGATCATTTTCCTTCATATAGAAAACCATGATTTTTTCTTTTCTTCTTTTCTTTTCAGTCCCACAGTCCAAACCAGGACAGGCTGGTTGAAGGAGGGACATTCCCAGGCTGATGACCTGGTTTACTCTGTATTGGCTGTTACTGTGCATCTGAGGCCATCTGGGCCCCTGAGGGCTCCCAGACAGAGCTTTGGCAGGTGGGCCTCCTGGTAGAGTCAATGAGAGCACTAATAAGCTTGGCTCAGCTGGATGATACTCTTTGCGTATCTTTGCATTTCCTTTTTCTTCCAAGGAACTGCCTGCAGGAGAAAATTCACCCAGGTCACCAATTACATTGCTCCGCAGTTGGTTTGTGAATGCTTCCTCAGACTTATTTGTTGCACACAGAAGTAACATTTTTGGTTACATCTCCTTAGTTCTCTCAATTTTACAAAAAAAGAAAAAGAGTAAGAAATCTAAATGACTTTTTGAAAGAGGACATTATCATTTATTCATTTGATAATTAATAAACTCCTAACAAGGATTTAGTATAACTCATGATAGGCATTTTGAGTTGAAATAAATAGTAAAAATTTATTTTAATATTTCTGCATGCAAAATACAGTTTTGAATGCCTTAAACCCACCATTACACTAAGCCTTCATCACAACCATATGAGATATTTTACTAAGGTACATGCTAGGAAACAGGCTCAGAGAAGTTAGGGATGTTGCCTAAGTCCACAAAGCCTAAAAGTTACAAAGAGTAGGTATCATCTCTGGTTCAAGGTCCATTCTCTTAACACTGGAAAATAGTTCTGGCCCTCAAGAAACCTATAATTTAGTTGTATATGGAACTTAATATACAAAAAATCTGTAATGGCATGATCAAAGCATATTAAAATAACGCCACATTTTGCACTTTTCACTGGGACACTGGAACTTGCTCCAGGTCCTTAAGACACAGACATGAAACTACCATTCTTGATGAAATGAACTCTGAAGGGAAAAGAAAAGGGTCAGAAACAAGAAAAGTTCCAGGGTAAATATGGGGCAATCTCTAGTCCACTCTTGGAAAAGCATGAGGAATTGAGTATGACTTTTGGAAATATGGGGTGATTTTCAATTCAAGAAGTGACTTAGATTTATGATCAGAAAATATCAAAGTGTAGTGGTTTCCAGAAATGAAGACTAAGGAAAACTTAGAATTTAATGCAATTTCTCATATTCATGTGTTCATATTCATGGTCTATTAATAAAGACCACTCAGCATTTGAAAATGGATTTATGCAACTTCTTTCCTTTTCCTAGTTGATACAGATTGGATTTCACTAAATCACATGGACAATTCCATATAGTTCTGAGTCATAACTATTTTCCTGTGTTCCCCTAAGATTCAGAGTGTGGGTTACCTTGTTGATGGTTGAAATGGTGTTCAATTTCATTTGAAGATTACATAGAAAAGCAACTCATAAAAGCTCTTTCAGTTTTCTGATTCAGTTCTCATGTTGAAGTTTGATAAAGAGAGAAAAAAGAAAGGAAGGTTAATTCACATAAATATTCAGGTGTATGTGAGATAGAGGCAGAGAGGCAGGAACAGAGTGCATGTGGGTGTGGCATTACCTTTAACCTGTATTATAGAAGTATGCTAAATATGTCCATGACGAGATAATTATTATTTTACTCTATTATTGAAAGCTTAAATTATTTTGTCCAGAGAAACAATTATATGGAGAATAAGGAAGTAACAGAAATTAGAATTTTAAAATGAAATTTTATTATATATGGGTCTTGAAAAAACTCAGTAAAGTTTCTGATTCCTTCTTCAAGGACATCTCACATTCTTGGTTGTTTAGGAAAGTTATGACTTTGATAGCATTTTGTAATGTGCATCTATGTTAAATTCTGTTTGTAGATCTTCTTAATACTTTAAATATTTCCAATAAATCATGAATAAAAGAACAGTTTTTACCCTTGCAATCTCTTCATTAGGAAATTTTAAGACTTTTGTCTTCTAAAATCAGTGTCTTTCTGCTTCACTGAGTCCTATCAGTTAGTACAGACTGAGTGATCATTTTTCTTCAAAGGTAGGCGTGGTGAGGTTTCTTTTTTGTTCCTATGAACAAAGTTTAGATATAGAAGAGGTCTTACCCTATGACCTGTCCTTTCCCCAAGGAAAGGCAGTTTCCAATGCAGTCATTTAAGAGAATGTGACTTCTACTTTTTCCCCATGAAAGAGTAGTAATCATAGCAAATGTGATGTGATTCTAAGCATGTGTGGGCCATGGAGTACACTGAGATATTTGACAGTTTTTGCTATGGCAACAGCGATGCATTATCATCTCCATCCTTGTGTCTGGGTGAAATAAGAGACTTGATTCCAATAGGACAAACTATATCAAGATGGGGAGTTAAGGTGATGCCAGTTTCCTTCTTCTGTTTTAATGTCCTGCTGAAATAAATGTCTCTGAAGCTTCACAAGAAACATTGCTTTGATCAGCATCCCCAATGTTCAAAGGCATCCTGGAGGTGTTTGTGCGACAGCTGCTTACTGAAATAACCTTGATTATTTGTTCTAAGAATTATCGCTGAGTGCTTCATAAATTTGTGGAGTCCCTCTAGCAAAAGCAACTAATATTGGCCTCCAGGTTCTTCTATGTTTGATCTATTAAGTCCCTCTCCCCTCCCCCCACCATTTTTAATGAGTGGTATCTCATCTTACTGTGTGCACATATGTGCTTAAATATACCATGAAATAGAAGATGCTACCTGTTTCTTATGTTATATATTCAAATAATTTTAATACCAAAATAATGCATGCTCAATTACAGAAAATTTGAATAAGAGAGAAGGAAAAAAATATCCTCTCTGACATCACTACTGAAATATAATAGAGTATTTCTTTTTATAGCAATATGTAATATTAATAGACTTCATTTGAATATGTATATAAACATATATTTTAAGAGAGGAGGAAAAAGTGAGAGAGAGAAAGCATCAATTTTATTTATTTTTTCGTCTGGCCTTTGTTTCTCCAACACTTGGTTGTGTATGTGGCTCTGGGGTTTGAATCAGGTCCTCGCACTTACCAGGCAAGCCACTGCTCAAGCCCCTAATTTGCATATTATTAAATATAGTTATAATATAAAAATGTACCCAGAATAGAGTGTCCTGGTTTATTTTTAAGTAGTCATATAATATATACTCAATACATTGTCGTGATGTTACAGTGACTTTCTGAGTAAAGCTCCCCTTATTTCATTCTCTTGTTTAATTCCCAAACATCACCAATACTCCCTGTGTACAGTGGAAAAGAGAAAAAAATTGTTAGCAAAAAAGCCAAATTGGGGGGCTGAAGCAGTGGTTTAGTGGATGGAGCACTTGCTGGCATGCTCAAGGACCCAGACTCGAACCCCAGCACCACATACACAACTAAGTGTCAGATGAAAAAATAAATAAAATTAATTCTCTCCCTCTCTCTCTTAAAAAAATAGCTAGTTTCTTTATTATTATTTGGCAAATAACTTCTGAACTTGTAGTACTTATGGAGAAAATGAGTTACATTCACCATTGGACTGCTTATAGAGAACTGATTGTCAAGTTGTTGGGTAGGGGGAGACAATTAGCACCCACCTGGGATGGACTGTGGAATAGTAATAGGAAGATGAAAGCCATAGTAAAATCAGTATAACCCAGAGAACCAAGGGTCGAATGTGGAGGCTGGAGCTAGACGCTGGACATTGAGAAAGAAAGTCAATTCTCATGTTTTAAATCTGAATAAGGTGTAATGGTATACAACCTAAGGCATTTGTAGAGATGTATTGAGAAGAGGGCAGATGGGTAAGGGTGGGTAGTTGAGGGGGGCTCTTGGGGGTAAATCTAAATTTCAGAATTTATATGTATGTTATATTATTTCATTAGAAGCCTGTTTGATTATTCAACAAATAAATTTCTGAATAAAATGAACTTTTAAAAAAGCCATGTGAGGAACTAGAAGATAGAAAAGTCATAGAGATTTAGCAAATCTTATAAACATAATAGTGAAAGGAAACAGCAACAAGAGGAAGACAAAGAATTCATACTCAGATTTGCTACTTCAGTCAGATACTGTGCTGAGCACTTTCCAAATACTACCTCATTTAATTTTTACAATCATGTTATGAAGCAGAGCAAACAGTGAAGCACAGAGATGCTATGGCAATCATCTTCTTACAGTGGGTACTAACAGAAAGCTACATCAGTAGGTTTTTCAAAGCTTTTTGGAACATTCAGAAATAGCTTTTTGGAAACTATACACAGACAATGAAATGTCGACAATCAAGAGTTTGTAATATTTGCTTCAAATTTTTAAGTATTTGAAATGAAATCAAGAGTTCCTCTTATCCTCAGCCACTTTCTGATCTTCTGACCACAGAAGCTAGTATGTACCATGAATGTTTCATATTTTCCCACTTAATTTTGTAAATCTCTTACATAATTTTGAAATCTTCATTTTTAGTCATATTATTATGCTGAAAATGGTCAACTATATTAAATAAATGAGGATATCTGATATGAAAACACACCAGTTAGTGAACAGTAATGGAGAGATTCTCTATGGGAAAATCCTATCAAGATAATCTGCCAGACAAATAAACTGAATTCATCTCAGCAAGTCCACTTATGACACGTAAAGGCAGATTTAATGTTTAAAATAATCTATAGCACCATTTCTGTCCTTTTGTAGTTTTGTTTGTAAGAAATGAATATATTAGAAATAAAATTTAAAATTAGAATTTAAAATAGTTCACACTGACAATGTGTTTTCATGGGAGAAATGCTTGCAAATAGAGCCCAGCATGGTTTCTATTATTTCATTATCTTAGATAGCATATGGAATTTATATTTTTTAAATGCTGCTGATTGTTAAGTATAATGTAAAAAAATTCCAAACATGAAGCCATGAAAGCTGTTTTTCAAAATCTGTTTTTTTGGGGAAAAAAAAGTGGTTCATATTTAAAAAACTACAGAATATATCCTTTTAAATTCCTTTGTAGTCAAAAATAATTTCTCTTACACATTTATTTAATATAAATTAACAAGTAGAGGATAGCTGATATAATTTTATATGTTATAGATATGATTTTATTATCATTTTATATGATTCTATTATAGTTTATACTATTAAATATGACAATGATTCAAATAAAGTATTTGACTTACTATCTCTTTACCAAACACATAGTGAAAGCTGGAAATTAATGAGAACTTTCTATAATTTCTCACTAGATTTTTTTATTATTATGAAAGAAGTTAGCAAGTTAAAGAAAAAAAATATACAGGATGAGAAATGCAGGGTTGGAGGCTCTCCAAGGCCTTCCTATCCTAAAATGCCATGGCTCACAGATTCATCTTTCCTCCACCCACTAACTAAAGGCCTTGACTGAAAGAAATAGAAAAGGGAAG
Source organism: Aplodontia rufa (assembly GCA_004027875.1). Lineage (NCBI taxonomy): Eukaryota > Metazoa > Chordata > Mammalia > Rodentia > Aplodontiidae > Aplodontia > Aplodontia rufa. Next base: position 6,634 of record PVKS010014093.1, on the reverse strand, counting down.
ATATATAATAGCTCTGGTGGATCGATTCACTCATGAGGTATAAATCAAAAAGAAAGTCTGGATTATTTTTAAGAAAATCTATATACTCCAACCCCACATGAACCTTCTTGGACAAAAACAATATAATACAATAAAATGCTTAGCTCAGTAGTTATACATAATACTAGTTCTCAAAGCTATTTTTACTTTTAATATTTCAGGGGTTAACATTTTCTAATAATACAAGTTATTTTTATTTGCACTTTCTGCCAATGTTGACTAGTCAGCAACTTAAAATATTTATCATCTAGTAAACCTGAGGAGGCATAAAATCACTGATGAATGAATTGAGTTTGACCTCTGACCTTTCTCTTGGTTGAACTTCCTGTTGTATTTTGGGGGAGACACTGAAGTGTGCTGATGAGCAATTAGTGCACTTTGGTGTGAAAATTATGAGAATTATGGGGAAATATATTAAAGGGTTGAATTCTGCATTATTGCAAATTAGCTAATCTAGTCTTTTGGCACCAAACAAGCAGCCTGCTTTGTACACATTTGGACGGCTTTAAAAACAAATCAATGTAGCCATGTACTCAGGACTGTGCTCAACAGAGCCACGATGTGCGAGCTGCTCCTCCACAGTGGGCCCATTGTGGAGTGCTGCCACACTCAAAACACCTTCCAGCTGTTGGAGGAAGCCACAGAGGAGCGAGTGCAGACGCAGACACCCTCAGTGAGATAATTACCTTGATTAAGATTCTCAGGATTAAACGGAGTTTAATCAAGGACCCTGTGAAATTGTGAAAGTGCCAGTTTTCTGGGCTTGCCCTCCTTTTCTGCAGATGGTGAGTTGCCAAACAAAATCAAAGGAGTCTTAATTACAAGGATGAGAGGCAGAGTCAAAAGGGAATGAGAGAATCTATGCTTTGTGATGGAGATGGACCAGCACCAATCAGCAGCAGATTCCACTCTGCTCTGCATGGAAAGAGCCACAATGCATCAAAGCTGAAGGCACTATCAACATTCTTGACAATCCGAAGGGCTGAATTAATAGCTATGCCAATATAGCTAAGGCAGCGACTAATATTGAATCTATTTATGATATAATAATAAATGTGAACTTTTAAGGCAATATTTGGACTGATATTAGGGAAAAAAATTCCATGTCACTCCAGCTGTTAAATAAGAAAGCTTGACCTACCTTGAATCTAAACTAACCATCACCGGAAATAAATTCCCAAATAAATGGAAAGCCCAAAACCTAAAACAGCAGTGATAAGGGAAGCCTTTTTCCCTGCTTCCCCTTAATTTCAATTAGACTACAGGTAAAACTAATTTTAAAATTACCCAGTCCATGATATGGGTTAATATAACACAATAAAATGCTAAACTCATAGCTATGCATACTACAAGTTCTCAAAACTATTTTAAGCAACAGAACTTTTAATTTCAGGGATTAACAGTAGAGTGTTACATGTGGTCTACACAACTACAATGCTGTCTTTTTCATGCATAGTGCCATTAAAACTTTTCCCACTATTCTGCATGTGCTTACTTGGTCTTTTTTTGATATGCCAGATCATATCAAAATATTTATTTCTATTAATTTGTTTTGTTTTCACAAAATTTGGACTATGATTATTAATCACATCAGTGAACCATCACCTAGTACTGCTAATTAACTTGTTGAAAGCACTTGGAAAGGTGTAATATTACAAAAATCATTGTATTCTCTCCCCAAATGAAACATATTATCATATATTCTAACAAAAATTCCATGTAGTTTATATTTTCTAAATTAAACATAAATCCACCCCCTCTTCATTACAAGCCACAAATGCAAATTACTTGTTGCTAACTCATTTCCATTTTTCTAAGCACTCTATTTCTATTTCTATGAGCTTATATTTGATATTAATTTGTGTAGTCCTTCAAAGGTTTCCTTTGAACTAATCATGTACTTCCTGCCCTTAGGCTTCTAAAGTATTACATTTTCTTTTTCATACAAATTCTTTGCCATCACAATTCTATCTTCCAACACCAATGAGTGATAGATTTTTCTACTTTGAGCTTCTTCTTCTTATGGTTTACTTTCACATTTTCCATCCATGCATTTAGAATGTTCTCCATGGTTCCCATTTCTGTACTGGAGACAAAATTAACTCTATTAACAGTATTGTGATTCATTGCTTATCCTCTTGAGAACCAATAGCTATATACGATTTTTGCAATATTTGCTCATTTTTTTATTGGTTCTTTTTTGGGTATACATGACATAAGAATATGAATGACATAATTGTAAAAGCATGGAGTTTAAATTGGTCTAATTCAGTCCCCACTTTTTCCCCTTCCACTCCTTTCCTCCCAACTCCTCTTCTTTATAAATATAGTTGACAACAAGATTAACATTGACATTTTTATAAAAACATGCAGATAACTTATTCTAATTAAGTCCTCAGTATTTCCCCTTACCCAACCTATTTTCTTGCCCTCTACTCTATGGATCTTTGTTATTTACTAATAGTTTTTTTTTTAATTTTAGTAGCTTGCTGATATACCTGTTAATGAGATTCACTATGATATGTTCATATATGAACATAGGAAATTTAATTCTGATTCATTTCACGAATTTTCCCTATCTCATTCCTCCTTACTGTTTCCTCCCCCTTGGTCTATTCCACTGCTCTACTGCTTATTTTGGGTTAGCTTCTGCATATCGGACAGAACATTCAACATGTTGTTTTTGAGTCTGACTTATTTCGCTTAGCATGATATCCTCCAGTTTCATCCATTTGCCAGCAAATGACATTAAGTCATTCTTCCAAATTACTGATTAATACTCCAATGAATATATGACACATTTTCTTTATGCATTCATCTGCTGAAGGCCACCATAATAGGTTCCATAAGTTAGCTATTTTCAGTTCTGCTGCAATTAAGATTGATGTGGCTGCATCACTGTAGTATACTGATTTTAGGTCCTTTGGGTATATACCAAAGAGTGGGATAGTTGACTCAAACGGTGAATCCATTCCTTGTTTTCTAAGGAATCTCCATACTGCTTTCCAGAGTGGTTGTACCAGTTTGCATTCCCACCAACAATTAATAAGTGGACCCTTTTCCCCACATCCTTATTAACATTTATGGTTGTGCATATTCTTGATTGTTACCATTATGACTGTAATGAGATGGAATCACAGTGTAGCTTTAATTTGCACTTCTCTAATTGCTAGAGACATTGAACATCTTTTCATATATTTGTTGATTATTTTCATTGCTTCTTTTGAATAGTATCTGTTCAATTCTTTTACCTTTTTATTGATTGGATTATTTTGTGTTTGTTGTTGTTGTTGTTTTCTTTTGTTTTGTTTTTTGAGTTCTTTGTATAACCTAGATATTAATGCCCTATCTCAGGTGCAGGAGGCAAAGATTTTTTCCTATTCCGTAGGTTTTCCCTTCATGTTCTTAATTGTTTCCTTTGGTGTAAGGAAGCTATTCAATTTGATACCATTCTATTTATTGATTTTTACTTTTATTTCTTGTGTTTTTGGAGTCTTGATAAGGAAGTCAGTTCCTGAGCCAATGTGTTGGAGTGTTGGGCCTAGTACTTTTTTTTTTCCAAGTAGGTACAGGGTTTCTGGTCTAAGTGCTAAGTCTTTGATTCACTTTGAGTTGAGTTTTGTGCATGGTGAGAGAGGTTAAATTTTATTCTACTACATATGGATATCCAGTTTTCCCAAAACTATGTGTTAAAGAGACTGTCCTTTCTCCAACTCATGTTTTTGGCTGCTTTGTTGAATATGAGGTAATTGTACTTATGAGGATTTTTCTCTGTCACTTCTATTCTATTTCATTGGTCTTCATGTCTGTTTTGGTGCTAGTACCATACTGAGTCTGGTATAATGATGCCTCCAGCTTCACTTTCCTTGCTGAAGATTGCTTTGGCTATTCCAGGTCTCTTATTTTTCCAAATGAATTTCATGACTACTTTTTTTTTTAATTCTGTGAAGAACATCATTGGAATTTTGATGGATATTGCATTGAATCTGTATAGAGCTTTTTGTAACATTACCATGTTGATGATATAGAACTTTCTTCTTCAAACTGCTTTCATATTGTCTCACAGATTTTTATACATTGTTATCACTGTTCTCATTTAACTCCAAATATTTTAAATATTCCTTTGATTTCTTCTGTTATCCATTTATCATTCAAGTGTGTATTATTTAATCTCCAGTTGTTATTTGATTGAATATGTTTTGTAGATAAGGCTTTCTAGTTATGAATTCCTTTAGTTTTTCTTTATTAAGGAAGGTTTTTATTTCATCTTCAAATATGAAGCTTAATTTTGCCAGGTATATTATTCTGTTTGGCATCCATTTTCTTTCCAAGCTTAATATATGATTCCAAACCCTCCTCACTTTCAGAGTATCAGTTGAGAAATCAGTTGAGATCTGGATTGATTTTCCTACAAATCTGAGCTGTTGTTTTTCTCTTGCAGCTTTTAAAATTCTGTCCCTGTTTTTTGTTAGACATTTTCATAATAATGTATAGATCTGTTATGATTCTGTATATTTGGAATTCTACATGCCTCCTGAATTTGAGTTTCTATTTCATACTTAAGGTTTGGAAATTTTTCCACTATTATTTCACTGAAAAACTTTGCATTTCATTAGTTTATGATTCAGAGCCTTCATCCATTCCAGTGACTCTTGAATTTGGTCTCTTGATGTTATCCCAGATTTCTCGAATATTCTGTTCATGGCCTCTTAATATTGTTTCTCTATGGTCTACTTCATTTTCAAGATTATAAACTTTGTCTTCAAGGTTTGAAAATCTGTCTTCCAAGTGATTTAATCTATGGGGGACGCTCTCCATTGAATTTTTTAATTTGGCTTATTGATTACTTCATTTTGAGGTTTTCCATTTTATTCTTTTTCAGAATCTCTATCTCTTTAAGTAATATTTCACTTCCTGTATTCCCTCTCTAAATGCCATCCTTACATCGTCTTTTAGCTCATAGAACAGTTTAAGCACATATTTTATAAATTCCTTCTCTGATATTTCTTCGACTATAGTGTTGTTGGTGTCTGTTATTGAAGTATTATGTGTTGTTTGGGTGATATGTTCCCTTGCCTTTTCATATTGTTTGTATGTCTGCCCCTCTATCAACAATGCTCTCATTTCTTTTTCTATATGAAGAATTACTTCATGAGTTTCTTTTTCTTAGGAGCCTTAGGTTAAGTGGACTTCATATAATGTTATTTTAATTCAATATGTGATCTTTGCTGATCCCAATTTCAACTCCACTTTAAAAGCTACAACAGGGAGCTATTTACTATTATTCCTTCTGTGCCAATTCTCATTCTATTCAACTCTTGAAGAACAAAAGTTTATTGCAATTGTTCTCTTCAGTTTCTTGAGAACTGTTCTGAAACAGGTCAAAAGATTGGTATGTAAATTTGTTAGCGTTAATGTTACTATTAACTTAAGTGAGTGTTAGGAGGAGGAAGGGAGGAAGGTTGAATAAATAGGAGAGACAAAAAGAAGCACCTGGAGAAGAAGAGAGAGAGACAGAGAAAAGAGAAGAGAGGGAGGGAGAGAAGTTAAGATTAATTAATTTACTTCAAGGTAAAAGAGACATAGAGTGAGGCCAATATTAGTTTCCACAAGGGAAAAAGGAGAGGAAGGTGAGTGGGTTTTGTTTGGGATGGTAGTGGATAATTTTTGAGGATTCATAGGTGATGAGAGAAGCAGATATGAACTAAACCTAGGAAAACAAAGACAGGAAGATTAATTCTAGCTAATATTTAAAACTGTTAGATGAGATGCATTAAAATAGTTTGTAGGTACAGTGTTCACTATTAGCATTTACAAAACCAAAGTTTCCAAGTTACAGGGGCACAAAAGTCAGATCTTTAGTTGTTCTGGGCCTCATGGACACTGAGAACTAAGCAGGCCTTTGTGCACTTCAGGACATTTCCCTGGAATTGGGCCTTGCCAGTCAACTCCTTCCCTCCACTTACAATATGTATGTATGTGGGAAGTAGGGAGTCTTTAGCAATCCACTACCCATAGGGGTCCCTGGAAGAAACTCCCTCAGACCAGATTCCCAAGAGGGCCCTCTGCAGGGGGTTTTCCCCTGGTTTACTTTATTGCTGTCTGGTCATGGGAAGACCCTGGTCATGTTGTTTCAGTGGGATGACTGTTCAGCCACTGATGTCTCTGCCACTGCTACCACCATCACTGAAGGATGGCTCCAGACCCTGGCACAGCCCTCTCCTCAGGACTTGGGTTTAAATTTTCCATGATGTTGGTTCTCAAGAACATTTTTCCCATTTACCACTGCTCTTTAAGTTTTAATTGTCCTTCCAACTGGTTCCTTAAGTGGGCTAGTTCAAGAGAATATCTTTTTCTAGAAACAGTTTTTCCTCTGGTGCTCCTCCCTCTCCTCAATTCCACAGTGTAGAGATGGAGGAATTAGGGGCCTCTGAATTTGCTTTCTGATAATCAGGGAAACACCAAGGACCAGCAATTCACTATTTTTCTCTGATGATCTTCATGCTTTCCATTTCTTTCTTTCCCCAGATGGGAACCTTCTTCCATTTCTATTTAAGATCCCAGAAAGTAATCATCTAGTTTTTTTTTTTTTTTT
>PVKS010014092.1:0-49158 GCA_004027875.1 Aplodontia rufa | reverse complement strand
TATTAAGCCTACAACTTTAAATTTACTAGAAAAAGAAGTAGGGTCAACACTACACCTTATAGGAGTCGGCTGCTTCTTCCTTAATAAAACTCCTATGGCGCATACTGTAAAATCAAAATTAAATGAATGGGATGCAATTAAACTAAAAAGTTTTTGCACAGCTAAAGATCTAGTCAAGGGGCTGGAGTGGTGGCTCAGTGGTTTCGGCGCTTGCCTGGCAAGCACAAGGACCCGGGTTCAAACCCCAGCACCACGTACACGACTGAGTGTTGGAGCAACGAAGGCCATGTGAAAAACTAAATAAAAGTTGTTTCTCTCTGTCTCTCTCGCTGTCCCTCTCTCTTTATAAAAAAAAAAAAAAGATCTAGTCAAGAGCATCAAGAGAGAACCTAGAGAATGGGAGAAAATTTTTGCCTGCTACACCTCAGACAGAGGGCTAATATCCAGAATTTACAGGGAACTAAAGAAACTAAAGTCCAAACTCGCAAATAATCCAATCGATAAATGGGCTAAAGAACTCAAAAGGAACTTCTCTCCAGTGGAAGTCCAGAAAGCCCATAAATATATGAGAAAATGCTCTACATCATTAGTTATAAGGGAAATGCAAATCAAAACTTCAGTGAGATACCACCTCACTCCTGTTAGAGTGGCAAAAATGAAAAATACAAACGACAGATGCTGGAGGGGCTGTGGGAAAAGAGGAACACTACTACACTGCTGGTGGGACTGCAAACTGGTTCAGCCACTATGGAAAGCTGTATGGAGAATCCTCAAAAAATTAAGGATGGAACCACCTTATGTCCCAGCTATCCCACTCCTGGGAATTTTCCCAAAAGACTTAGAATCAGCATATTATAGCGATGTGGCTTCATCAATGTTTATAGCAGCTCAATTTTCTATAGCTAGACTATGGAACCAACCCATATGCCTCTCACTTGACAAGTGGATACAAAAGCTTTGGTACATATATACTATGGAATACTACTTGGCCATTAGAGAGGATGATATTATGGCTTTTGAAATCAAATGGATGGAGATGGATAGAATTATGCTTAGTGAAGTATCCCAATCTCAGAGACTCAAGGGCCAAATGGTTTCTCTCATGTGTTGATGCTAGCATATATGGGGAAGCAGGAGGGCTGACAGCTAACCTAACAAAACTGCAAATTGAATGACTTTCAGAGGATTAGGGGGATGGCTCTATAGGATACTTGGAGGTGTAGGGAGGGTGATAGGAGGGGGGAGGGTATATGAAGAACTCATAGGAGTCTGGAGATTGGGAAGATGGGGGAACCATCCCAGAAGTTGATGTCATTCCTCCACGAACTACCCATTTAACGCATGAGTTCTTCTGGGGGAAACTACAATAGGTAAAATCCAAGGTGGTTATCCATGATCTGGCTTTTCCCCTCGATAACAAAGTTTATATCCATTGATTGCTAATGTTTTGATAATGTTTCCTCCTCAACTGTATTTCTATATTCTTCTAATAAAATAAAATAAAATAAAAACTTTTCTCTGTTTATGGGCTTTAGGAGTTAGCTTGTTCCTCTGATTGAAGTTTGTCTTTGAGTATTCTCTGTAGAGCTGATATTGTGTTCATGTATGTTGCTAGTTTGAACTTACCATACAAGTATTTTATTTCCCCATCACATTTAAAGCTGAGTTGTCCAGGGTATAGTATCTTTGCCTGAAAATTATTTTCTTTCAATATTTGAAAAATGTCATTCCATGTGCTCCTGGCCTTTATTGTCTGAGTTTAAAAATCCACAGTAATCCTTATTGGTCTGCCTCTGAATGTGATTTGGTGTTTATCTCTTACTGGTTTTAAAATTCTTTCCTTGATTTCTTTGTTATTCATTTTGTATAGGATGTGTCTTGGTGAGTTTCTCATTTGGTTAGGTCTATTTGGTGTCCTATAGATGTCATGAATTTGAATTTCTGGATCAGTTCTGATATGGGGGACATTTTCTTTGGCTATCTCATTGAGAAGCTTCTTTATGCCATTCATTTGCTGTTCTATGTTCTCCCCTATCCCAATAACTCTCATGTTATTTCCTTCTCATCTCATCCTGTACCTCTTGGAAGTTATGATCATGCTCGGTAAGTTTCTTTTCTTGTGTATGCTCCTTGCATTCAACATTGCTCAGTGTGTCTTTATTGTTTGGTGTTTGTTCTTCAAGAGCTGAAGTTCTATTTTCTACTGAGTTTACTTAGATATCTTTCATTGAGTTTGTTATTTGGTTGAGTGCGTTTTTCAATTCTAAGAGCTCTGCTATATCTCTTTTCAGAATGTCTAGCTTTTTATCAAAGTGGCCTTTCAGTTCCTGAAATTGCTCTCTTATTTCCTTCCTTAAGTCTTCTTTTAATTCTTTGATTGTTTTAATAATCAGATTATTGATACTTTTTTCTAGGTTTTCATCCTGTCTGTGGACTCCTTGGCTGGGGAGTTGTAGATTTGAGAGGGAGAATTGCTTCCCTTTTTCTTCATTTTCAAGGCTGGGGAGTAGGCCTGTGAGCCCTCTTTGGTTATTTTACTTTGGAGACGTTAAAGAGTTGTGGATTTTTTTGTCTCTTCTGTAACTTGAGCTGGGTGCAATTTCGGAAGTTGAGATTAACAGCAGGGGCTCCAATCTGCAGTTAATTATTGGCCTTTGTGATTTCTAATACTTCATAAGTTAGGGCGTAAGAGACAATATGAGCAGCCATTGGGTACAATAAGCAGCATTAACCTGGTTACTTTGTTCCTTCTGAAACTGTTACCATGTTAATTACCACTTAAGAGCAGAATTGTAGGATTAATAACTATCTTTTGTTACAACACTATTAACCATCAGACTATAACTAGATTAAAAGCAACCAAGCATTATCAAATTTGACATTCACATTGGATTTTCATTAAGGCCCTCCATAAGGATGATTAAACAATATGCTCAGTTAAAGCATATAACAAACAGTGTTAAACTGATTCATCTGTTCCTTATGTAGTCCATCCACTTACTAGTTATCATCTATGGAAGGGAAGACATAATTAGCAATTATCTCTAGATGGAGCAAATTGACATTAATTAAGCTTACAAACATCTGAGAGTTAAGGACTGAGGTAGGAAGGTAGACAGTCTTATGATTAAGAAGCCAGAGCTAAGCAAGTGTAGACGTACTGTAAGAATATTCCAAATTACCAAAAATAAAATAAAAATCAGGAAAAAAAACCAAGGAGAGACGAAGGGAGAGATTGATAGAATGATGTTGGGGGGAGTGAGTGTTAGAAGGATAGGGTCTGGCTATTGCCAGAGAATAGGAAAGATGTGGGTAACAGAGAAGTGGACTACCAGTAGGCTTTGCAGCTCTGACCTCAGGTGGTGTGGTGAATACTAATATTTACAGTAAAGCAAATGTTCAAAGAAAAGGTAAGTAGTAAATAAGTAGAAAGAAGAAACAGGTCCACAGCAACACTTATACAAACACATACACATTAAAAACAACAACAGCAACAAAAAATTCAAACTCTGATGTATGGACTTGAAGCAGCCCTGCTGATCACCAGTAAAGTCTGACCACTTATCTTGGAATGTTGTCCCAGAATCTGGCGGCTTGATAGTTAGGAGGGATAGGGAAGGGGTTTGCCCTCAGGCAGCTGTTTTACTTCCTGGTTTCTGTTCTGTAGACTACACTGGCTCCAGGCTCTCCTCTCCCTCCCCACCTGTTTGTCAGAACTTGCTACAGTCTGACCTCCTCCTAGGTGGGAGGGGGATTCTGCCCCCTTCTACACAGCAGAGATTCGGGGAGAACCTACTATCAGCCCAATATAGCTTTCCTAGGAGCAGTCAGTCTCTGCATCTTAGACTGTCGAACAACATGTCGCCCACTCCTTTATTGAGGGGTGAGCAGTCCCTAGTGACCAGTTGGGTCTGAATAAATTACTCTTTTGCACTTGCTACACCCAAGTCTCCAAGTCACTGATCTCCCACTGACCAGCACTGTGTTCAAAAATCTTTTCCAATATGTGCTCCTTTCAGGAAGGTGACTATCATGGCCCTTCTTCCTTTCAGGACATGGAGAATTCTGGGGTGTGACTTGCTTGTGTCTGCCATTTTCACAGATCCACTGAGGTGAAATCTTAATGAAGTCTTGACTTGCATTACCCTGAATGCTAGAGATTTGGACATTTTTTCGTATATTTATTGGCTTTTTGCATTTCTTGTGTTGAGAAGTTTCTATTTAGCTCTTTTGCCCATTTATTGATTGGGTTAATTGTGATTTTGGTATTAAGCTTTTTGAGTTCTTTGTATATTCTAGATATCAGACCCCTGTTAGAAGCATAGCCGGCCATGATTTTCTCCCATTCTGTTGATTCTGTCTCTTCACATTATTAATTGATTCCTTAGCTATGCAGAAGCTTTTTAGCTTAATGCCATCCCACTTATTGATCCTTGGTTTTAATTCTTGCATTATGGGGGGTCCTGTTAAGGAAGTTGGTGCTAGCTTCTTTTTAGTGTAGTGTTGACCCTATTTTATTTTATAACAGTTGTAAGGTATCTGGCTTAATTCCTAGGACTTTGATCTATTTCAATTTGAGTTTGGGGCATGGTGAGAGATATGGATCCAATTTTGTTTTTCTGCATATGGCTATCCAGTTTTCCCATCACATTTTTTGAAAAGGCTGTTTCTTTCTCAAAGTTATATTTTTGCCAACTTTTCAAATATCAGATGCCTATAGAATTGTGTTTTTGTTCTCTATATCTTCTAACCTATTCTGTTGGTCTTCGTGTCTTTTTTGATACCTATACCATGCTGTTTTTGTTACTACAGTTCTGTAATATAGTTTCAGATCTGGTATTGTGACACCTCCAGATTTACTTTTTTTTTTTTTTTCTTTTCTAAGTATTGCTTTGGCTATTCTGGGTCTCTTATTCTTCCAAATGAATCTGAGAATTGATTTTTCTATATCTGTGAAGAATATCATGTTTATCTTGATGGGGATTTCTTTGAATATGTATAGTAGCACAGTATTCTGTATAAGAGTGTACTGTGGCTTTTTGCTTCAGCCTGTTAGACCTATCTATACTTGCTAAAATTGTTACTGATTTCTGTGTTTTGAAAATGTCTATCATAATTGTTTTTAGATACTTATGACTTATTTCCATATCTTATCTCCAATTCTTAAAAAAAGATAAAATAATCTCTATTCACAGAAGACATGATCTTATTTCATCTCTTTGTAGAAATCTTTAGTGACTCGGGAGGCTGAGGCAGGAGGTTCACATGTTCAAAGCTGGCCTTAGCAACTTAGCTCAAAATAAAGTAAAAAGGACTCTGGGTGTGACTCAGTGATAGAGAGTGTTTTGGTTCAACCCATAATACTCCCCCCCCCCACAGATATAGAAATCTTGACAAATCCACAAAAAACTATTAAGCTAATGAATTCAGTAAAGTTACAGGGTACAATGTCAACACACAATATACATTAGCAACAAATAAAATTAGAAAACAGTCTCATTTATAATAACATCAAAAAATAAATACTGAGGAATAAATTTAACAATGAGGTACATCATTTGCATGGAGAAAACTACATTTCCAGCCTACATTGGTGTAGGCTTTGAATGTAGCTCCACCATAGAGCATTTGCCTAGTATGTGAGGTCCCATAGCAAATAAACAAACAAAAGTGAAAGAAATAAGAACCCTAAATAAGTGCAAAGATAGCCAATGATCATGGATGTGAGTACTTATTATTATTAAGATGGTTATTTGGGGGCTGGAGTGGTAGCTCAGTGGTTACAATGTTTGCCTGGCATCATGAGGTCTCAGGTTGGCACCCAGCACCACATACACAAATAAGTGTCGGAGCTATGAAAACCAGATGAAAAACTAAATAAAACTGATTCTCTCTCACTGTCCTTCTGTCTCTTAAAAAAAAAAAAGATGGTTATTCTGCTCAAAGCCAGATTCAGATTCAGTGCAGTACATATTCAATTTCCAATGGCCTTTTATGCAGAAATGGAAAAAAATGATCCCAAATTCATATGGAATTGCACATAACCTTATACAATCTTGAAAAAGAAAAAGTTGAAGGACTCGAACTTTCTGATTTCAAAACTTACTTCAAGGCTTCAATAATCAAAATAGTGTGACATAAACTAGGCACAGTGGCACATACCTATAATCCCAGCAGCTTGGGAGGCTGAGACAGGAGGATCACAAGTTCAAAGCCAGCCACAGCAGCTTGGTGAGGCCCTAAGCAAATTAGTGAGAGCTTGTCTCAAAATAAAATATTAAAAAGGGCTAGGGATGTGGCTCAGTGGTTAAGTACCCTTGGGGTCAGGGCCTGAGTGGTAGCTCAGCAGTTAAGGCACTTGCCTGGCTCCTGTGAGGATGCAGGAACTGTGTACACAATGAAGTGTTGGATCAATGAAGTCCACATGAAAAGCCAAATAAAATTGATTCTCTCTTTTTCTCTCTCTCACTGTCCCTCTCTCTCTCTTTTTCAATTAATGCATTATAGTTGTACATAATGATGGGATTTATTGTCACATATTCATAGATGCACACAATACAGCAATACAATTTGGTCAATATCCCCCCACCCCACACCCCTGCTATCCCCCAATCCCTTGCCTCTCTTCTGGGTCCTATATTTTTCCTAAAATAGCCAAATGCAGTAACATAATTCTTATACCTATGAAAAACAATTTTATATACATGAATATAGTATATACAGTGACATACTTATAAATGTTTGGAATGTACCTGTTTTTTTTAAAAGTACCCTTGGGTTCAATCCTCAAAAGAAGTGTGATATATTATTCAATCATAAAAAGAAATTAAATAATAGTAAATACTATGAGATAGATGAACCTGACAATATTATGCTAAGTGAAAGAAACCATACACAAAAGCTCACATATTTTATGATTCCATTTATATGAAAAGTCCAGAATAGGCTAATTCAGAAATAGATCGTGATTGCCATAGTGACTGGGGGAATAAGGAGTGGCTGCTTAGTGGGGGTTTCTTTGGAAGGGTGATGAAAATATTTCAGAACTAGATATAAGTGACAACTGCAAAACATTGTGGATGTGAATGCCACGGAATCACTTTAAAATGTCTATGTTATGTGAGTTTTACTACATATAAAAGAAGAAGAGGGGGAGGAGAAGGAGAAGAGGGGGAGGAAAGAGGAGGAGGAAAAGGAAGTGGAGGAGGAGAAAAAGGGGATGGAGGAGGAGGAAGAAGAGGAAGGTGACAGCCGATAGGAATGATAAGTTGATTTTATATTCTCAAAATATTTGTTTATTTTTGGGAGAGCCAGGGATTGAACTCAGGACCTCACCTGTCCTAAGCACATCCTCTACCACTGAGCTATACCCCCAATCATGTTCTCCAAATTTTAATTAACCCAAAATTATTATGAGGGCTCTTATGTTCCCCAAATTTAGGATAAAAGTTAAAAAAAAAACCTGACAACCTAAAAGAGTTCAGTCTTTCTAAATTAAGTAATGTAAATCATATTAATATGCTAATGTTTCAAAGATGCTGTACTTCTCAGATTAAAAGAAGCTTACAAATATTCACGTACAAAGACTGCATAATAATGTTCTACAGGCTTCCAGGTTTAAATATCCATGTCAACTGTGAGATGTATCATACATTTCATAAACTAAATTAAAGTAGTTGAATTTTTTTAAAGAGGGGGACAGTGAGAGAGAGAGAGAAAGACAGAATCAATTTTTATTTAGTTTTTCACATGGCTTTCGTTATTTGGACACTTGGTTGTGTACGTGGTTGCTGGAGTTTGAACCCACGTACTTGTGCATGCCAGGCAAGTGTCGTAGTCCCTGAGCCACTACTCCAGCCCAAGGACTTAAATTTTTAAAAAACAATCTTGCTATTGATGTTAATATTCTCAGAATAAACATAAATAAATCCTCAATAAAGTATCCTACTCTACTCTACTCTGATAATGCTGGTAAATATAATAAATTAAGGAAAGCAATTTAATCTTCTCACCAATTCACCAATAGAGATGAACTGCCACTATCCTCATCAGCCAACTAATTAGGCTCTCCATCATCCTAGACTAGGAGATTTTACGTTTTGGAGAAGATCAAACAATAATCTTAAATGGAAAGGACTTTAGCAGCTTCCATTATGAACTTAAATGGCATAAAATTCTGTAGTCTCAATGTAACATTGGCCTCTTTTTTGTGGAGGTGGGTACCAGGGATTGAACCCATGATTGCTTAACCACTGAGCCATATCCCCAACCCTTTTTATTTTTTATTTTGACACGGAGTCTTGATAAGTTGCTTAGAGTCTCACTAAGTTGTTAAGGCTGGCTTTGAACTTGTGATCCTCCTGCCTCAACCTCCTGAGCCACTGGGATTGCAGGTGTGTGCCAACATGCCCAGCTACATGTGCTATGATAAAAGAAATATGTTATAATTACATCCCTACAGATTTCCCCAGAGTTTTAAATACTACTAAAAAGGTTCCAGAAAACACATAAACCAGGAGATTAAGTATTCTGACTGATTCACTAATACATGCAAATACTGCCTTGTAGCCATTATTACATTGGATCATTTAACAGTTCATTTTTCAACAAAAAGAACTGTGAAGTACTTTAATTAAACAACACATAGTATTTTCTATACAACCTTCTGACCAATGGCTCTTTTTCCCAGGCCACCCAGCCGTTTTTTTTTTAATATCATTATTATTATATTTTTTAAATTTTGAAACTGAGCTTTGCTAAGTCGCTTACAGTCTCCCTAAATTGCTGAGGCTTTGAACTTGTGATCCTCCTGCCTCAGCCTCCTGAGTGGCTGGGATTGCAGGTGCATGTCTCCGTGCCTGCCTTCTGATCAGTGGTCTATTGACAATAAATTGGAATTTCACAGAGTAATATGTCCTGTGGGCTGATCTCATTTGCTCTTGAGTGATATGGGGAACTGAAAGTAAAAAGATAACGTAAGTTGCTGACAGCTGGGCTTTAGCGTTCCTAACAAGACATATTCTCAGAGGATATAAACAATAATTAGATAAGCCCATTCTGCAACCGTAGTGGAGAAAGACAGTCAAGGCCACCCTGAAACCATAAAAATTGCTAAGAACATCTTATAACCAATACAAATAAATGGTGTTCCTTTACCAATCACTTCTCTAGACCTATCTTAACCCTCTGGCCTTCTACATAAAAAATTCCAAAGCTCTTCCCTATCCCAAATTACCCCTGCTTCTGACAGCACTAATCTAGAATTAATGCTGCTATCCCTATAAATCTCCTTAGAACCCGCAACACAAGCTCAAATAAATGCTCATAAGTAAATGTTTTTCCCCCTGTCCCCAGTACCAGGAATTGAACCTACGGGTGCTTAACCACTGAGCCACATCTCCATCCTTTTCTAATATTTTATTTTGAGATAGACTTTGATAAGTTGCTTGGAGCCTCACTAAATTGGTAAGACTGGGGCTGGCACAGTGGGTCAGTGGTGTTGCGCTTGCCTGGCATGCGCGAGGACCTGGATTCAAACCCCAGTACCATGTACACAACGAAGTATCAGAGCAACAAAAGCCATGTGAAAAACTAAATAAAGTTGATTCTTTCTCTCTTTAATAAAAATAAATAAATTTCGGAAGCAGGCTTTGAATTCAGTCCTCCTCTTTCAGCCTCCTGAGTTGCTGGGATTACAGGTGTGCACCACTGCACCCTGCAACCTGGCCCTTTTTTACTTTTTATTTTGAAATAGGGTCTTGCTAAGTTGCTTAGGGTCTTGCGAAATTGCTGAAGCTGGCTTTGAACTTGCAATCCTCCTGCCTCAACCTCTCAAATCCCTGGGATTATAGGCAGTTCCATAGTGCTGGCCTTTTTATTTTTTTATTGTGAGACAGAGTCTAACCAAATTGCCAAGGCTGGCCTTGAATTTACAATCCTCCTGCCTCAGCCTTAGAAGTAGATGGGATTACGGAAGTTTGCCACCACACCCAGCTTTTAAAAATTGATTTGAATCAATATATCAGTGGATAAGCAAAATGAAATATATGCATATAGTGGAAAATTATTCAGCTGATAGATGATACAACATGAGCGAATCTCAAAAACATTATGCTAAATTAAATAAGTCAATCTCAAAAGGACAAATATTGTAGGATTCTGTTTATCCTAATGTACCCATGATAGGCAAATTCATAGGGACAGAAGGTGGAATAGAGGTTACCAAGGGCTGAGAGAGAGAGGGAATAGGAAGTTATTAATGGGTAGAGAGTTTCTGTTTGGGATGATGAAAAAGTTCCGCAAATGATAGTGATAATGGTGGTGAATGCATTCGCTGCCACTGAGTTGCACATTTTTTATAGTTTTTTTTTTTTTTAAGAGAGAGAGGAACAGTGAGAGAGAGAGCGAAAGGGAATCAAGTTTAGCCTTTCAGTGGCTTTCGTTGGTCCAACAACTTTGTTGTGCTGGGGTTTGAACCCACATCCTTGTGCATGCCTGGCAAATGCTATAACTCCAGCCCCTGAGTTGCACATTTTGAAAGGATTAAAAAGAAAAATTTTTATGTTATTTATATTTTATTACGAAAAAAGAAAATAGCATTATTTTAATTTTTATTATAGACAATTTCTAGAATATACAAAATTTTAAAGTACATGAAAGTCTGCGGGTGTAGCTCAGGGATACAATATTTGCCTAGCATGCTCAAGGCCATGGGTTTAAGCTTGAGCAGTGGGGAGAAAAACAAAAACAAACCAAAACAAAAATATGACTTTCCCTGTACTTATCACCAGTTTCAATCGTTATCAATAACTCCTGGTCAAACTTTTCCACGGGACTCTCCTACTGAGTTGTTTTGCAGCAAATTTCAGATTAACATTATATCATTCTATCTATCATTCAGAGTTTTTTATCCAAATAAATTAAATAAAGTTTTTGTTTTTGGTCCTGGGAGATTAAACCCAGGGGTGCTTTACTACTGACCTACATCCCCAGTCCTTTTTATTTTTTATTTTGAGTCCATCTTGTCAATGAAAACTTGGTCCTTATTCCCAATATCAATCCAATAACACAGTTTTGAGAAAAAAGTAAAAAGAAGTTTTATTGCTTTGCTGGCAAAGGAGAAACACAGGAGACTTTTGTCCCTGAGTCTGTTTCTGAACATCAGGGAGAACAGAGGGCTTTTAAAGAAGTGATTCAAAGGCTACGTTCCAAGTGTACCCTGTCAGGTGTCATAATTCACTTGTAGCCTTGAGAGATAGCTGTTTCTTAGGTCTCTGGCACCATCCCCAAAGTCTGAATTACTTCATTCCTGTGGTTCGAGTTTGCTCAAGGATAGATAACTCGGCCTAGGATGGGAAGAAGCGTAATCTTGCTTTCCCCAAGGTTAGAGAAGGGGAGAGGGAGAAGAGAAAAGGAACAAAGCCATGTAAGTTTTAAAATCATTGTGGCAAAGCAGCAAGAGTACATCCAAAGCATCAAGTGGACCCCTGTTATGGTCTAAGTTGCTTAGGGCTTTGCTAAGTTGCAAAGTCTATCCTCAAACTTGCGATCCTCCTGCCTCAGTCTCCTGAGTCAACAGGATTATAGGAGTGCACCACTCACTGTGCCTGAGTTTAAGCAATTATTATTATTATTTTTGTACCAGGGATTGAACCCAGAGGAGCTGAACTACTGAGTCACATTCCCAGCCCTTTTTATTTATTATTTTGTGACAGGGTCTCACTAAGTTGCTTAGGGCCTAAGTTGCTGAGGCTGGCTTTGAACTTGTGATCCTCCTGTCTCAGCTTCCCAAGCCAATAGGGTTACAGGTGTGTACCACTATGCTTGGTGCTTTAAGAAATTCTTTGCCAAGAAATTATATTTTTCATTTAAAACCCAGTTAAGTTGAGAGGGTGGGAGGGAAAAGTGAAAGGAAAAGGGAGAGGTTACAAAAAGCATATTTTGTGTCTCTAAGATACTAAATAGTTCCTACGCAATCAATAAAAACAGAAAAATAAAAAAATATATAACCAAAGGAAAAATCAGTAGAAGAAAGGGACCAGAGGGTAGGAGGAGGTGAGGGAGAGGGGAAGTATTGGGAAGGGATATTGGCCAAATTATATTGTTATATTATGACCATGTATGAATATGTAACAACAAATCCCATCATATGTACAACTCCAATGTACCAATACAAAGTGTGGGGGAAATTTTTTTTAAAAAACCAGCTCAGGTACCACCTCCTCTGTAAAACCTTTCCCCAGCTGAGCGTAGGGGTGCACACCTGTAATGCCAGGGACTTGGAAGGTGGAGGCAGGAGGATCACAAGTTCAAAGCCAGCCTCAGCAATTTTGCAAGGCTCTAAGCAACTTAGTGAGACACTGTCTCAAAATGAAAAATAGAAAGGGAGGCTGGAGCAGTGGCTCAGTGGTTATGGTGCTTGCCTGGCATGTGTGAGGATGGGGGTGTGGGTTTGAACCCCCAGCACCACATACACAACGAAGTTTTGGAGCAACAAGAGCCACATGAGAAACTAAATAAAGTTGATTCTCTCACTTTCCTTCTCTCTTATTAAATAAATAAATAAATAAATGGCTGGGGACCTGGCTCAGTGGTTAAGTGCTCCTGGGTTCGTTCATTCCTTGGTGCAAAAAAAAAAACAACCTTTTCCGCATTACCCCCAGAGTCAGCAGCATTACCCACTCCTTCCTGTGTATCCGTGATTCTGCCCCCTTCTCTCTGAAACAGGGTTTCTCCAACATTGATTGGCATGATTGATATTTTGAGGCAGATATGTGATATTTTGATGTGTACTGTGGTTTGCATGTTTCCCAAATGTTCATGTGTTGGAACCCTCACCCTCAAATTTATATTGGCATTTGGAGGTGAGGTCATTGGAAGGTAATCAGTATTAGATGAGGTCATGAAGGCAAGGACCCCGTATTATTAGTCACTTTCTTTCTTTCTTCTTCTTCTCCTTCTCCTTCCCTTCTCCTCCTCCCCCTCCCCCTCCTCCTCCTTCTTCCTCTTCTTTGAGAAGAGAGAAGGTGAAAGTGAGAGAGAGAGAATCAATTTTATTTTATTTTTCATCTGGCCTTCGTTTCTCTGACACTTAGTTATGTATGTGGTACTGGGGTTCAAACCTGGGTCCTTGTGCATGCCAGGCAAGTGCTCCACCCACCGAGCTACTGCTCCAGCTTCTATTAGTCACTTTCTAAGAAGAGGAAGTGAGACCTGAGCATGCATGCTTGCTCTGTTTTGCCATTTCATGCCCTCTGCCATGTTATGATGCAGCTGGAAAGCCTTCATTATGTGCCAAGCAGATGCTGGCACAATGCTCTTGAACTTTCCGAACTCTTCTCCTGTACCTTGAACCAAATGAACTTGTAAACTTGTGTTCTTTTTTTCTTTTTCTTTCTTTCTTTCTTTTTTGACAGAGAGAGGGACTGTGAAAGAGAGAGAGAGAGCGAGAGAGAGAGAATCAATTTTATTTAGTTTTTTACTTGACTTTTGTTGCTCCAATACTTTGTTGTGTATGTGGTGCTGGGGTTCCAACCCAGGTCCTCATGCAGACCAGGCAAACAGGATACTGCTGAGCCACTGCTCCTGCCCGCCAACTTGTATTCCTTATAAAATACCCAGTCTCAGGTGGGGTGTTTTTTTGCAGCAGTAGAAACTGAGCTGAGTGGGAAGTTGTCCTGGGTATTACAGGATACTTAGCAACATCTGCCTTCTACTGACTAGATGCAAGCAGTAAACTACCCTTCTCCCTTGTGACAATCTGAAAATGTCTCCAGGCCTTGTCAAATGTCCCATGGTGTGTTGGGGGGGTTGAAAATTACTTCAAAACTGCCCTCATGAACTGTACCGCAGATGTTTGCTTGTGTATGTATCTCTGTTTCTAAGGTCTGAAATCCTTAAGGGTTAGGACATCTATTCTTCATCTTAGTGTATGTGGCCAGTGTCTGATTCTTGATGGGAACTTCATAGGAAACAGGTCAGCAAACTTTAACAGATCTTGTCAGAACTTCACAGAAATGTCTGACTAGCCTTTCATGCACTTAGTCATTTCTGTAATATGACAATCATTATCCCTCCAACATCTGTTGAGAAGTTAAGTCACTGAAACTCATCTCTTCACTGGGGGATTCATTCTGTCACAGTTCTTTTCGTGGTAAAGCTGCTCGATCACTTTTTGGGAGGATGGAGGGGGAGGGTACTATGGATTAAACCCAGAGGGGCTTAACCACTGAGTATCATCCCCAGACATTTTATTTTGATACGGGCTTTCACTAAGTTATAGGTCCTCGCTAAATTCCAAAAGCTGGCTTTGAACTTGCAATTCTTCTGTCTCACCCTTCAGAGCTGCTGGGATTTATAGGCGTGAACCACCACACCTGGCTAAAAGTGCTCACTTTCTAACCTTGCCGAGTGTCCCACCTCCACCTTCTAAATTCTTAGAAAATGAGCCTAACTAGGAGGCTGGAGACGTAGCTCAGTGGTAGTGTACTTGCCTAGCATGTGCAAGGCCCTGAATTCAATCTCCAGCACTGCCCCCCACCCAAAAAAATGAGCCTAACTTTTCTTCCACCTGACTGCCCCTACAGATACCTGAAGACCACTTTTGTACTTGAAAAAGAGAAAAGCAAATCCTGGTAAGAAGAACTGGCCTGGCTCTATCAGCTTACCCCCCTGTGATATTAGGGGGTGATCTGGCATGTACACATAAGCCATGATTTTCTCCTTATGAAAATGCTTTCATAGAACACCTTCATCAGACAAGCCCACTCTATAATCTTGATAAATTGATACATAAACAAAACAAAAACAAGACCACTTAATGAATCTTATCTAGGTACACATACACAAAACAAGATCACTGTATAAATCACAAACTTACCAAGCTTCTCCCCACTGTTAGAACTACTGCTTCCTTCATCTTCCCTCCTTCTAGATAAAATCCACTAAAAATTATTCGTGTTTCTTGGCAGCATCATTTCAGAGTAAAGCCCTACTTTCCTTGAATCCTTCCCCCAATCACCTAAACTAAGCTCAGTCAGTGCTCCTTGCAAACAAACACAGGTTCCCACTGTTGTACATGCTCTCTCATTGCAACAAGTCCAAAACCCAATGTGTTCAATTACCCGTGTGTTTGATTGTCTTTGGCTGAGAGCAATGTTAAAGTGAACACCTAATTTGAGTCAAGCACTGGGGATACAGCAATGAACAAAAGAGAGAAAAATCTATTAGAGCTGGTTATGGTGATACACTCCTGCAATCTCAGCAGCTCAGGAGGCTGAGGCAGGAGGTTTGTAATTTCAAAGCCAGCCTTAGCAATTTAGAAGCCCTAAGCAATTTAGCAAGACCCTGTTTCAAAATAAATAAATAAATAAATAAAAATAAAAATAAAAGGGTTGGGGGTGTGTCTCAGTGGTTAAGCACCCCTGGGTCTATCCCTAGTACAAAAAATAAAAAATAGAAATCTATCAGAACTTTCATGATGGTGAAGAATGAACTGTATATGTTAGGTGTAATATATGTCATGCTATGTCTAGTGGTATGGACAAAAGTAAAGCAGGAAAGCAGGGTAAGGAATGGAAATTTTCCAATTGGTTAGCCAGGGAAAGCTTAACTGAAGTGACACTCCATGATCTGAGGGATGGGAGGCATGAGCCACACAGCTATTTTTAGGATGCACAAGCAGAGGAAGAGTGATGCAGAGGTTCTAGGATGGAAGTGTGACTAGCCTCACTCAGGGACAGCAAGGACACTCCTGAGGCAGAGGTGGGGTAGTTAGAGAGGAAAGGAACTGGGAACAGTCAGTAAGATGGGGTGGGAGAAGAAGGTTCATACCGAGCTTTGTAAACTGCTGCAAGGACGTTGCTTTTACTCTGAGAGAGATGAGAAGTTACTGGAATGTGTTGAATAGAAAAAGGCATGGCATGATTTATGTTTTAATTAAAAACACTTTAGCTGCAGTATTAAAAAGGCGGGAGTGCAGGGGCAAAGGTGAAAGCAGGGAGAATAATTATTGGTTACACAGGAAGTGAGGTGCAGGCAAATTCTGGATTTTTTTTATTGAATAATGCAGGACATTTTATTTATTTTTTATTAAGAAATTTAGTTATTGTACAATAAAAATGCATCCAAAGTAACAATATTATATGTATATATTCTTACATTAGGTTTACCTCCTAGATCCCACCCTATTCTCCCACCCTTCCCCCTTCCCACCTGCCCCTCCCCCTTCTTCCCAATACCTATCTATGAATGCCCTAGGTTATGTGTTACTATGCCTTTGCTGGGTCTAATACATGAGGTTGGCTACCTATCACAGGCCTGGGTCTAGCCTCAGCCTCCACAGTTGAGTGAAGTCATTCAACCCTTGACTCTCTGGGTTTGGCTAACTTCACTCAGCATGATTTCTTCCATGGCTGATTTCTTCCATCGCCAGATTCTAGATACATTTTAAAGGTAGAAGAGGAAGGTTTACTGATGAGGATGCAAGGGAGAGAAAGTCAAAGGAATGCTAAGGTTTTCAGCCCCAGCTAAAACTATATGGCTGATGTGACCATTATCTGAGACAGAGAAGACAGTGGGAGGGCAGGGATTTGAGGAAAATTCATATTAAATTTGCAAGAATGAATGGACAAATTCAGAATGGTCTGGATTGGAGACATAACTTGGGGAATTTGACTATAGACAGTAGTATCTAAAGTTATGAGAGTGAATGAGATCACCAAGAGGGGCATGGAGACTGATGGAGAAGGTCAAAAACTGAGCTCAGGGTTCTTCACATGTTCAGAAGCTTGAGAAATGAGAAGAAATGAACTAAAAATGTCCAAAGGAAAACCATTGACACAGGAGAAAATCAGTAATGTGGACTCTTGAAACTGAAAAGAATGCATTTGATTTGCTGACAGATCAAATAAAGTGAGGTCTGAGAAGTGACAATTGGATTTAGCAATATCTTCCTTGGACCTTTTCTTTTCAGGAGAAACATCAGGCCCTTATAATTTTTTTTAATGTAGAATTTTACAGCCAGGACTGGTGGCATATGCCTATAATCCCAGCTACTTGGGAAGCTGAGGCAGGAGGCTCAGAAGTTCAAAGCCAACTTCAACAACTTGGTAAGGCTCTAAGCAACTTAGTGAGACCCTGTCTCAAAATAAAATAAAAAAGAGCTGGAGATGTGGCTCAGCAGTCGAGCACTGTTGTTTTCAGTCCCCAGTACAAAAAAAAAAAAAAAGCATAAAATAAAATTCTACTTTTTAATACACCATGTAATTTACTTATTTATCCTTTTTCCTGTCTGCCTATTTTAACTAGAATGAAATTTTCATAAGAGTAGGGATTTAGGTCTATTTTGCTAATTAACAGAACACGGCATAGAACAGTGTGTGGTCCTAGTTAGGAGCCCAATAAGATTAGCTGCATTAATGGTTTTCAGATCCATTGCAATATTGGCTTCACATCTAGGAACATGTTCCTTCAGCAGTATTTTTCTAAAGGGATTACGGTATGTTCTAACCACATCCTGGAGTACTGGGATGTCTCTCCATGGTTTATAGCCTGGCATTTTATGGTGCCACTCAGCAAGCTGTTTGGCAGGCATACTAAAGGCAGCTACTTTATGCCTCTCTATCCAGAACAATGCACTTTTCCTGTGAATTGAAGAATAAAAAAATTCATGGTCAACCAGCCTTCCATAGCTCAGGATATGTGCTACGTCTCCAATGGTGGAACACCACTTCTCAAACTGAATGGAGAAAAAGGACATCAGACCTTGTACTCTTTTAAGATAGGGTTGCTTGGCCTGAATTCCTGAATTTTTCAGCTTCGAAGTCTGGTAGACAAGAGTTCAAGCCGTGGCTAGGATGCATGAGGTCCTGGGTTTGATCCCCAGCATCAGGGGTAAAAAAAGGAGTTTAAGCTTCATATGTGGCATCAATTAGAGCTCTGGGGCTTTGACAAAAATCAATCTCACTGAACTTCAGTTTTCTCACTTGCAGTATCAACCTAATTAGGTGATATTGTGGGACTGTTATCAGAACTGGAGAGAATTATATAAAGGACTACAGTAGACCTTATTAAATGTTATAAATATATTTTAAATTTCATTACCCCTTCCCATTGGCCAAGTGTTTTGCAGTAAGATGAAGAGGAAATGAAGAATTTTGTTTTGTTTTTTATACAGGGGATTAAACCCGGGGGTGCTTAACCACTGAGCCATATCCCCAGACCTTTTTATTTTTTATTTGAGATGAGGTCTTGCTAAGTTACTTAGGGCCTTCCTAAATTGCTGAGGCTGGCTTTGAACTCATGAGCCACTGGGATTATAGGTATATGCCACTGTGCCTGTTTCTTTTGTTCTTGTTTTTGTTTAGGATAACTCCATACAATAAAAAAAAACTACAAGATTTGTTCTTTAGTGTATGGATTATTACACTTAGCATAGTTTTTTCAAAATTTATTCATATTACAATTTTATTTTTAAACTGCATTTTTTTCATGAGATTGAAATCCTGTGATACTTACCTTTTTATGACACAAAACGTTACCTGCATCTTTTTCCATGACCACTCAATTCATGTCTGTGATTCATTCCTTCTATCCAAGAATAGGAAATACCTTTATATTTATTTGGATCCACCATTAGCACCTGAAGCTCTCTTCATATAAAGCTTGCATAACTATATTAAACCAAACTAATTGCTTCTCATTCGAAAATAGCTAAGTTGAACTGGATTGCATAATTTCTAAATTAGTCATCCTCTTGATTTGTAAAATTCAAAACTACATTGAAATTCCACAAGGAGAGCTGAATGTGGTGGGGCACACCTGTAATCTCACCAGCTTGGGAGGCTGAGGCAGGAGGATTGCAAGTTCAAAGCCAGCCTCAGCAACTTAGCAAGGCCCTAAGATGCTTAGTGAGACCTTGTCTCAAAAACTAAAAAGGGCTGGAGCAGTGGCTCGATGGTTACGGCGCTTGCCTGGCATGTGCAAGTACACGGGTTCAAACCCCAGCACCCACGTACACAACTAAGTGTCAGAGCAACGAAAGCCATGTGAAAAACTCAATAAAAATATATTCTCTCTCTCACTGACCTTCTCTTTTAAAAAAAAATGTTGTTTTTTTTTTTTTAAAGGCAGCAGGCTGGGGATGAGGCTCAGTGATTAAACACCCTTGCTTGGGTTCACTACCCCCCACCAAAAAAAAAGAAAGAAAGAAATTCAACAAGGAGATAGACCAGTTTCATTAAATTGGGCTTACTACAATGATTTGAATACATTCTAAATTTGTCGCATACTCTTAATGAAAAATTCAGTTTCAAAAAGGAACAACATTTGGGTTGGATGCAGTGGTACACGCCTGTGATCCCAGTGACTGGAGGCTGAGGCAGGAGGATCGTGAGTTCAAAGCCAGCCTCTGCAACTTAGTGATGCCCTAAGCAACTGAGCGAGACCCTGTCTCAAAACAAAATATTAAAAGGGCTGAGGATGTGGCTAAGAGGTTAAGCACCCTTGGTTTTAATCCCTGGTACCAAAAAGATAAAATAAAAAGGAATAATATTTTGACATGTGCTGCAACATGGATGAATGAACCTTGATGAAATTATGCTAAGTAAAATGAGTCAGTCACACAAAGACAAATTGTATATTCCACTTACATGAAGTACCTGAAGCAGTCAAATTCAGAGACAAAGTAGAATGGTGTTTTCCAGGGGCAGAGGAAAGGAGAGACAAGGAGTTATTGTTTATTGTTTAATGGTTATGGAGTTTCAGTTACAGAAGATGAAAACTTTCTGGATATGGACTGTAGTGATAACTGCCCTACAATGTGAAGGAACCTAACACCCCTGAATCTACACTTAAAAAATGGTAACATAGTAAATTTTATGGTGCATATTTTACCACAGTAAAAAAGGAAAAAAAAACTGAAACAGAGAAATTTACACCCACATCCATGCCTAAGTCACTCAATGTACTCTTAATCTAAGAGAAAAATTACTTCCTTTATTTAGGAAAAAAATATTTTTTTCTCTGCAGTAGAGTTCTATAAGCTTTAATACACATATATGTTTGTTAACTACTACTAAAATCAGGACACAGAATGGTTCCATCACCCCACAAAGCACACCTGTGCTACCACTCTACGATATGGTAACACTGTCCCCAACGTTAACTCTGGGAAAACACTGATCTGTTCTCCATCATGCTACCCTTTCCAGAATCTCATACGAATGAAAACTTCCAACATGAGTCTGCCTTCTTTTACTTTCAAGTAAAAGGTGCCTGTGACGTGGAAGTAGTGGCTTGGACCAGAAGTTCACTGTTTTTAATACAGCAGTACTGCATTACACAAATATACCACAGTGTTGTTTATCCATTCAACTGTTGAAGGACATTGGGTGCTTTCCAGTATCTGCTGATTGTGAACAGAACTGCTATACAGGTTTCTGTGTAAATATAAGTTGTAATTATTCTAGGGTGAACGCACAGGAAAGGGATTGCTGGGTCATAACGTAGGAGTGTGTTTACATTTGTTAGAAATTACCAAATTGCATTCCCACCAGCAGTGAATGAAAGTTCAGTTGCTTTCACATCCTTGCCAGAATCAGTTTGTCTATATCTAAGAAGATTCTGCTAGAATTTGTACTGAAATGGAAACATATTGTTTTTCCAATCAATGAACATAATACATCATCAACCTTTTTTTTTAAAGTTTTCAGTATAAACATGCTGTAGACATTTTGCTAGAATTACACACAAGCATTGCATTTTGGGGGAAGCTATTGTAAATACATTCTATTTATTTATTTTGTAGTGCTGAGGATCCAGTCCAGCAACTCAAGCTTGCTAGGCAAGAGTACTATCTCTGAGTTGTATCCTCATTCCTGGAATTATTTATTTTTTGGTACCAGGATTAAACCCAGGGGTGCTTAACTACCCAGTCACATCCCCAGCCCTTTTTATTTTTTATTTTTAGACAGGGTCTCACTAGATTTGCTGAGGGTGGCTTTAGAAATTATAATCCTCCTGCTTCAGCCTCCTTAGCCACTGGGATTAAAGCTGTGCACCACCATGGCTGGCATGGAATTTTGTTTTAGAATTTCAGTTTCTAAATTGTTTATTGCTAGGATATAGAAATATGATTGACTTTTGTGTGTTGACTTTGTATCCTGTACAATGTTTAACTCAGTAGTTTCAGGAGGGTTTTGTTTTTCAGAATGGAGACAAAACTCAGGGTCTCGTGTGTTCTAGGCAACCACTCTACTACTGAGAGCTATATCCCCAGCCCTCCTGGGAATTTTCTACATAGACAATCATGCCATCATGAATAGCAAAAATTTTATTTATTCATCCAGCCTACATGCAGTTAAAAATTTTGGTGGTGGTTTACTGGCGATTGAACCCAGGGGTACTTTATCACTGAGCTATAATCCCAGCCTTTTTATTTTTTTGAAGACAGGCTGCCCTGACTTGAGATCCTCCTGGTGCAACCTCCTAATAATTTTTTGACTTGGATTTCTGTACAATTATTGAAAACGATTGGTGAGAGTAGCTATCCTTACCTTATGTTTGATTTTAGGGGAAAGCATTTCTCTTTTACCAATAAGTATGAAGCTAGTTATAGTTTATAGAGGTTTCTTTTTCTCAGTCATAAATGGTCACCTTTATTTTTTTATTGGTGCATTAAAGTTGTACATAGATGGAATTTGTTACATGTGCATACATGCACACAATATAACAATATAAATTGGCCAATATTTCCCCATCCCTCCCCTCCCTCCTTCAGTACCCTGGTCCCTTGCTTCTATTGATCACCCTTTGAATTTTTTATTTATACTGTTCCTGTTTATATTGATTATGTGGGAATTATTTAGTTTCCTATAAGTGCAAAATATTTTTCTCTTCACCTCAACCCTCCCCTTTCCCCCTACTGTCCTCCCCTCTGCTTCTGCTTTCTCTACTTCACAAGACTTCCTTTAGTTCTTCTATTGATTCGTATTTGAATGGTTCTTTATGAAATCTTATTGCTCCCTCCCCCTTTTCTTTATTTTACTCTAGCTTCCACAAATGAGAGAAAATTTTTGAGTTTCTGAGTTTGGCTAATTTCACTTAGCATGATATTCTCCATTTCCATCCATTTGCCAGGGGATGCCATAATTTCATTCTAATGGCAGAGTAGAACTGCATTGTATGTATATGCCACGATTTTTCTTTTTTTTTTAAAGAGACAGTGAGAGAGAGACAGAATCAATTTTTATTGAGTGTTTCAAATGGCTTTTGTTGCTCTGACAGTTGTGTACGTGGTGCTGGGGTTTGAACCTGTGAACGTGCGCGTGCCAGGCAAGCGCTGTAACCACAGAGCCACTGCTCCAGCCCTATACCACCATTTCTTAATTCACCCATCTAGTAATGGGCATTTGGGTTGATTCCATAATTTAGCTATTGTGAATTATGCTGCTATAAACACTGAAGTGGCTGTCACTGTATGCAGTATGCCAATTTTAGATCCTTTGGGAATATCCCCAGGAGTAGGATAGCTGGGTCATATAGCGGTTAAATGATTACCTTTTTTTTTTTTTTTAAACAATTTATTTATTTACAACTTTATTTAGTTTTTCACATGGCCTTAGTTGCTCCAACACTCAGTTGTGTACATGGTGCTGGGGTTTGAACCCGGGTCGTTGTGCTTGCCAGGCAAGCGCCGAATCCGCTGAGCCACCGCTCCAGCCCCAAATGATTACCTTTTATCAAATGTTTTATTCTGCATTGATATGATCATGGGTTTTTTTCCCCCTTGGTCTTCAGTTTTATCAGCCTTGTCAGGTTTTATGTTGTCCACATAAAACCAACTGGAAAGTGTTCCCTTCTCTTGCTTTATAAATATAGTATAATATAAGTGTCATTTTTTCTTTACATATTTGGTAGAATATGAAATCATCTTAGAGGCTAACTATAACTTCTTTCTTTTAATGGTTACAGTACTATATATGTTACTTATTCATCTTGGGTGAATTCCTTGTGGTTTTTGAAGAATTGGTCCATTTGATCTAAGTTGTCAAATTTATATCAAGTATTCCCCTCCCTCATCCTTTCATTTTGAACTGAATAAAAATGAAAATGTAACATGTCTGAATTTGTAGGATGCAGTTAAAGCAGTGTTTAGAGGAAAATATGTAGTATTAAAATGCTTTTATTAAATACTTCAAATCATATTCTAAGCTTCTGCTTAAAAGGTGATAAACAATTTCAAAATGAATGGAAGAAAATAAAATACAGAAATCAATTTAAAACATTAAAAATAAGAGAAAATGAAACTAAAATCTTGAGAACATCACTAAGATTGATAAATCTACAGTTGGATTAATAAACCCATTTGTTCTCAAATATATAGGCTGCCTTTGATTGTGGGACTATTTCCCTTTCTATTCAAGATCTTTATTTGTGCTTCCCCCCTTTTTTCTGTATCAGGGATTGAACCCAGGGGCACTCAACCACTAAGCCACATACCCAGCCCTTGTTTTTAAAAAATTTGAGACAGGGTCTCACTAAGTTGCTAAGGCTGGCTTCAAACCTGTGATCCTCTTGCTTCAGCATCCTAAACTGCTGGGATCACAGGCATCTGCCACTGTGTGTGGCTTATTTGTGCCTTTTTCTTCTTCAGTGTAACAGTCCCCTTTTCTCTAAAGAGGAGTTTTTTGGTCCACATCTTACAGTTCCTTCCTCTTATTTCTATTCTTCTACACAGACTACAGGAAACTGCTTAGATCTTCTACATTCACACTAATGGGTTCAAACTAAAGTAGGAACCATGCTTTCTATTCATCTTGTTTTTTGGAGGCTGGTCCAGACACCCCAACTTCAGAAGCTCCATGAATGGAAAATGTATAAGTTTCTATGTTCTCCTATCTCCTAGATGATTCTTTTCAGATATTTCAGGAACATCCTAATCTTGCACTGATCAAGCAGTGGCACTGCAGTAGATCTATGGGTTTCTGAAGCAGAGTGATCATTCAGCTAAATGAGATGCTTTGTTTCGTCCTTATAGGCTCCCCCAACCAAGTAATTATTTTCTTATGTATATCCCTTCACCTGTTTGGGTAATAGAAATGCTGGTCTCTCTGTAGGTCCTAAGTAGGACGTGGGGTACACAGTACACTTGTTGCTGATTCTCTTTAGAGTTCAGACTAATAATACTTCTTGCCAGGCATAATGGTGCACACCTATAACTGCAGTAACTCAGGATGCTGAGGCAGGAGGATCACAAGTTTGAGGCCAGCAAAACTGTCAGCAACTTCATGAGACCCTGTCTTAAAATAATATAGAAATATAACTGGGGACATAGCTTAGTGGTAAAAAGCCCCTGAGTTCAAGGCCCAATACCAAAACAAACAAACAAACAAACAAAGTTTCTTTTCCATCTTGAGGTGCTAATTTAAAAAGAAAAAGGACACCTGAAAACAAACTGTGAACCAGTACTCTTTGAAATGCCTTTTGTGATAAAGAATTTAGAACCAGATAAGACCACCCCCAAAATAATATATAAATTGATTAGTATACTATAATTTGGATTATAATTGTAGAAAACCAGATATCAATTTTATGGAAACAGAAAGTAGGATGGTGGCTACCAAAGGTGGAGGTGGGAAGATGGGGAATTATTGTGTACTGGGAATAGTTTCAGTGTCGCAAGATGAAAAAGTTCTGGGGGTTCAATGCACAACAATGTGAACAGATTTAGTACTACTGAAATGTACACTTAAAAATGTGGTATCTGACATTGAGCTGACAAGAAAAATTTATTTTATAGGAAAGAAACATCTAGATAATGCCACAGATGACCTAATGTCTACAGTACCATATGTAAAAGGACAATTGGTCACAATGACAACACTGAAGCACTGAAAGATACCAAAGTATTTCCTGAAATCCAAGAAGTTAAATTACACTGAGAATGGGTTTTGATGTCCTCACATAGATCAAAGTTTTAACACTCTGACATTTGGCAAACTGGATAACCAGAACACTCGATCATTATTATAATTTTTGATGACACATAACTTGGTGATATGCAAGTCTTTTGGTGATTAACTTACTATACTCTTCTGGCATATCTCCATACAAATATTTAAAATTCAATTTCCTGTTCAAGTGATATATTGCTTGAATTCGTTAAATATAGTTAGACTTCTCTATTATACAAACAAATGTACAACTAAGTTAGCATAGGAAAAGTGCTGTTTTTAAAGAAACATTAGTACTCTGAGACAAACATGTTTATGAACTCGATAATAATTACGTCTTTTAAACTTACATCTAAAATTTCTACCCAATATTACCAATTTTATGACTTCTGTAAGACATCTACAAGTCTTCAATTCTCAGATTCTTCTCTTCTCATTTTTAAGTGTAAATTCAGCACAAATTTTATTGGTATCTCAGGCTTTGTGTACAGTCTTACTTCTTAACACCAGCAGTTTTTCAGAGGCCTGAAATCCAGTATAGGAATTACTGGTTAAATTAGTTCTACAAAAAGCATTAAAAACATTTTTCCTGAATACAGAACACATCATGCCACATCTCGTTTATACAATAAACGGGTAATATTGGAGATCTGCACACATAGCTTATATTTCCAAAACAGAATAATTTAAATATTAAACTGTACCTTCATTATTATTATTATTATTTTTTGGTACCAGGGATTGAACCCAGGGGGCTTAGCCACTGAGCCACATCCCTGGCTTTTTTTTTATTTATTATTTTGAGACAAGGTCTCGCAAAGTTGTTTAGGGCCTTACTAAGTTGCTAAGGCTGGCTTTAACTTGTGACTCTCCTGCCTCAGCCTCCTGAGCTACTGGGATTATAGGTGTGTGCCACCACCATGCCCAGCTAAATGGTACTTTTTTGTTACCAACATAACTGACCTTATAAACAAATGGCAATATTTAATACAAAAACCACAAAATCCACTAACTTTAAATGCTGCATATCATAGTACAAACTCATCTCCCTATGACCTACTTAAACTATTGACAGCAATTTTTTTAAACTACTCTAGCTTTCATACCCTAATTAGAAATTTATACGAAACACAATTTTATGTTCAAATATGGAAATAAGTAACATAATTCCAAAGCCCAAAAGTATTCCAGCATTCTGTAAAAAGAAATATCCCCAACGGCTACATCCATGGTCACTAGCATCATTGTGCAGCATCTCAGGTACCTTAAAGAAAAAGAAAAAGTAACATTTACATTTTCAGAACTATAGATTAATTTTTAGAAAAACTGGTAGAATAGTATTCAAGCTGTATTTGTAGCTGAATATGCCTTGATCAGTTCCTTAAAACACAACTATAGGGCTAGAGCTGGCTCAGCGGTATTGTGCTTGCCTGGGATGCACAAGGACCTTGGTTCAAACCTCAGCACACATACACTACTAAGTGTTGGAGCAACGAAAACCAGTTGAAAAACTATGTAAAATTGATTCTGTCTTTCTCTATCCCCCCCTCTTAAAAACAAAACAAAACAAAAAAACCCAACATTACTATGTACATACTGACTCTCTAGCTAATGTTACACAGCACTTCCTACTAGTTAAATTAACAATGATAATCATGGTGTTTTGAGAAAATGAAAATTTTTATTATTCCAGTTTGCTCCACTGTAAAATGGAAAAGTAAATTGATTACCTTACTTCAGTTATTGCCTGTATATCTGAACTAAATATAACATGTGCTCTTCTGAGCTCTGAGACAGGAAACCTTACACTATAAAAAATATAGTTGTAGCAATAAGACTGGTTGAGATTATTATATAAACTTTGGTGTCAAAAGAATATAATTCCTTTGAAGATAAGGACACTTTCAGCATTCTGAAGTACACATAGCATGTCAACAATGTGCTTGTGTTAAGTTTCCTACAAATCTATAGACAATTCAGTGCCTTATTATTGAGATTGTACTCTAAAAAATACATCAGAAGGGGTGGATATTTATGTGTATTTGATTATATTAGGTAGGATAAACAATCCAGAAAACACACTTAAAGAATTCTGTATTCTTATATCCCACCTTAAAGAGAGAGAGAGAGAGAGAGAGAGAGAGACAGACAGACAGTGAGAGAGAGAAAAAGAGTGAATCAATATTATTTAGTTTTTTATGTGCCTTTTGTTGCTCCCACACATTGTTGTGTAAGTGGTGCTGGGGTTTGAATCCAGGTCCTTGTGCATGCCACTGAACTACCTCTCTGGCCCCATATCCCACCTTCTTAAATTTAGAATCACTTCTTTTTCCTCTCTCTCTCTCTTTTTTTTAAGAGGGGAGACAGTGAATGAGAGAGAGAGGTAATCAATTTTTATTTAGTTTTTCATCTGGTTTTTGCTGCTCCAACACTCAGTTGTGTATGTGGTGCTAGGATTTGAACCTGAGTCCTCACACATGCCAGGCAAGCACCATAAAAGCTGAGCCACTGCTCCAGCCCCTGGAATCACTTCTTATCACACTGTATTTAATCTAAAACCTCTTTGTGAATGAATTTTTACCAAATGATTCTGTCATTAACTCAATGTCATCTGACTTCTTAAAACTTACCATATCAACCAGAGCGACATACATGAATAAGCCAGCAGTAAGTGCAAATATCCACATAGAAACATTTTCAGCATAATGACCAATGAAAATTCCTGTTGCCATCCCAAGATAGGCCAGCATTGCTGACAAAGCGTTGTAAAGCACAGCCTGCTTAACCGTCATGCCAGCCTTCAGCAAAACAGCAAAGTCACCTCAAACAGAAAATAGGACGAAGTAAGTGAGAAGTTATACCTTTTTAGACTTAAGGAAATTCTCCAATTTTTTTTAAAGGGAGAGGGAGAAAGAAAGAAATGTCCTGGGTTAGAGTAGTTAATCACTAATCACTATAAATCATTCTATCAGCTCCATAAAGAAAAATCTTTTACCAAAGTTTTCTTGAGGATTACACTTTGTCAGTGAATAGCTATCATGAGTTGTGCTCTTGCACTGTCTGCGAGTAGCTTAGAACTGGTCACAAAGAGGGGAGGGAGGGTGGAGAATGCACATGAAATCATCAGCAAAAGATAAAAGCAATACATTCTTAAGAGTATAGTGCTGGGGGCTGGAGCAGTGGCTCGGTGGTTACAGCACTTGCCCAGCATGCGCAAGTACACGGTTTCAAACCCCAGCAACCCACGTATACAACTAAGTGTTAGAGCAACTAAAGCCATGTGAAAATCTCAATAAAAATTGATTCTCTCTGTCTCTCTCTCACTGTCCTTCTCTCTTAAAAAAAAAAAAAAAAGAAAAGAGTAAAAGAGTATAGTGCTATAGTTTTGAAAGAAGAAAACGAGATGATGATATTTCAAAGAGGCTTCATGGAGCATGTTGGATCTAGAATGTGGAATGCAAATGAAATACTGAGGTTTATAAGCACTGAACAGTTGAACACATGCCAAGCAACAAAACTGAAAATGCTATCAGGGGTACATGTGAATGAATGTGTCCACTAGGAGAAAAACTAGAACACAAAGTGGGATACAAAACAACTATGGAGGGGCTGGAGCGGTGGCTCAGCGGTTTCGGCGCTTGCCTGGCAAGCACGAGGACCCCGGGTTCAAACCCCAGCACCACGTACACAACTAAGTGTCGGAGCAACTAAGGCCATGTGAAAAACTGAATAAAGTTGTTCCTCTCTTTCTCTGTCTCTCTCACTGTCCCTCTCTCTTAAAAAAACAAAAAACAACTATGGAAGGTTTCAATTCCTAATGAGAAAGATTATTAATAATATTTAAAATACAATTAATTAGCCAATCATGGTTGCGCATGCCTACAATCTCAGCAACTTCGGAGGCTGAGGTAAGGAAGAACGCAAATTTGAGGCCAGCCCCAGTAACTTAGCCAGACCCTGTCTCAAAAACAAAACAAACAAACAAAAACATACCAGAAACCTCAACAACTCCTTTCTTCAGCTGCAACTTGATGCTCTTTCCCAACTTCCCTCTTTGTGTGCTAGTTTTATTTAGTGTGTGTATGAAGACAGTCACTGATATCACCAGTATACTAGCATATATGGTAAAGGAAGAAGAGAGGGAGCCTAGGTACCTCTACGACACTATGACAACCCCACACTGGCAGCTGTGTACCTTCGGGGTCAGAACTCAGGCTGGAAACAAACTTGTTCCCAGTAAGAAAAAAAGCCAGCTAGGTTAGCAGACTTTTGAGAAGGGATGGAAATTACAAAGAAGTCTGCTGGAATGCAAAAGCCAATGACACTGGGATGTTTACATGGTCCTCTTACCTAACTCATGAGGCAACTCATGACAGAACACAGCAACAGAAGTACTTAAACCACTTGACAAGCCTTCAGTGAAAGCAGCACCTGTGTAAAAACCAATCAGAAAAAAATTGGCTACATGATTTTGTCTTTTAATCTTGGCACCTCAAATGAGAAAAGAAATAAATTATATTTTGGCTATGAATAAGTACAATCTTCCCATCCCAACCATTATCTTCTTTATAAGAAATTTGAGATTACATTCCACTGGGTCTAAATTTCCCAGAGGAGTACAAGCATATATGATTGAGAAAGGAAGGTTCAATTACACCCTAGGAATTGTAGATGATCTTCTATAAACCTGAGAAGTTACTGCTACGACATAAAACACTTATTCAGGAACATAAAATGAACTGATTTAAAAGGTTTGGAAGAAACACTCTGCTGTCAAGAGTATAAATGTTTCACTGGTCTCACAGGAATTCACTGTGTAATTAGACCTGTTTATATTCATTCTCTATCTCACAAGAAGACTCAAATTGCTATCCCCCTTAAGAAAGCCAACATATTGTACAAATGATCAATTATCAGCAATGACTGTGCACTCAGAATTAGTCTTTTGTCTGCTTATGTTACATGCAATAGTTTGTGGAAGGAAGCACAACAGCCTCCAGAGTACCCAGAGCCAGGGCTCATCTGGGCCTGGCTATGAAACAGCACCACCTCCTTGGGCAAATATGTCTTCAATTCAGGCTTCAGCAGCCTAATTTGTAATTACTTCCATGATTCCTTCTAAATTATTAACATTTACAAGTATTTTATTATCTATCAATTGTGGTATTACAGCTTAATAATACAAGAATTCTGTAATTCTTCTTTGGATAGAGATTGGTACCTTGACTTATCAGATACATGAAGATTCCTTTAGCATAAAAGAAAAGATGATGGAAAAGATTTTACCTTAATAAGCAGAGTCTATACTACTGATAAGGGAACAGAATTTCAATGTATAGGGGAAAAAAATCTCCCAAATGTTCCTTATAGTTACAGCCTGAAGTTAAGACCTTGCAAATGAAAATGTTTGATGCTTCTAATTTATGCAACAAGCTTGGCACAGTTTTAGCACTTAGATCTATCTAATATTTATTTCATTGTTAAAATAGCCAAAAGAAAAAACATTTTGATAATCTTGGAAACTATTAATATCCTCATCTAAACCTTTTTTTTGCTCAAGTTGACTAGGTATTTAAGGTGACACTTTCTGAGTTAACCAACAAGGAACAGATGTGTAGATGTATACCAATCGCTAGGCCATCGCTGAAGTTGTGTAGGCCATCACCCATTATCACCATCCAAGCCAATGTGGCAATGCCAGCATCTTTTAGCTCCTCCCGAGAATAGCGCTGACTGTGACTGTGGGGGTGGTGGTTTTGGTGGTGGTGGTGATGGAGAATATGATGGTAGTCATGGTGGTGGTGGATGAGGTCATCTGATTGGCCCAGTGTATCATGGAAGTGGGAATGGCATTTGTTTTTGCACCCTCTGGGTACATATTCATTGTAGACTTCCTGTGGGTGAGCATGAGCTATCA
The DNA here is from genome assembly GCA_004027875.1 of Aplodontia rufa. Lineage (NCBI taxonomy): Eukaryota > Metazoa > Chordata > Mammalia > Rodentia > Aplodontiidae > Aplodontia > Aplodontia rufa. The sequence continues at coordinate 18,288 of PVKS010014092.1, read as the reverse complement.
TGACCTCTTCTTCTTCCAAGATTGCTGGCTGTTGAGAATCAAAGTGGGATGGTTCTTGTGAATCTGCTCGTAAATAGCCTTCAGGTCCTAGGAATTAACAGGAAGGATATTGAGACAAAGAAGACTGCATTAATGTACTTGGATACATTTCAAACATTACCAGTGACAAAGTCAACAAATGATCTTAAAGCATGGTAAAGCACCATCAAGAAGTACAGAGTATCATACTGGGCAGCACTTTATGTTACTAAAAGGATACAATACTACTTTGTGGTACTCCTGACCAAACTCCTCACTGAATCATTAAAAGACATAAGACAAACTCAAAATGAGAAGCAACTAAATCCAACATTTGATACTGAATTATACTCTGGAACATATTTTTTTCTTTTGTGTGTGTGTGTGTGTGTGGGTGGGTGGGAATCAAGACAACCAGGAAAAAAAAAAAGAAAAAAAAAAAGAACAAGTTCTATAGACTACAGAATGGCACTGTACCAACAGAAATTTCCTGATTTTGATAAGCGAATTGTGGTTATAAAACAGAATGCCTTTTTTCTTAGGAGATATAAACTGAAATATTTTGAGGCAAAGATCTATCAAGTCCACAATTTACATGCAATGTAGTTCAGGAAAAAAAATGTGTGCATATGTATGTAGACAGAAAAAGAGAGAATGATAAATAAATAGGGCTGGGGATGTAGTTCTGTGGTGGAATGTGTGCCTAGGATGCACTATAGACCCTGGGTTTAATTCCTAGTACCATAAACAACAACAACAACAAATGTAATAAATAAGTAAATAAGAAATCTAAGGAATGAGGATATAAGATTTCTTTGTATTATCGAACCTTTTCTACAAATCTGAATTGATCTCAAAATAAAAAATTACAGGGATTGGAGGTACAGCTCAGTGGTAAAGTGTATATTTAGCATGTATGAGGCCCTGGGTTCAATCCAGAAAAGACACCCCCACACAAAAAAAATACAGAAAAAGAAATGTAGGCATACACAGAAACAACCTATTCATTGACAATTTTTTAAAAGTATGAGTTACTGGGGCTGGAGCGGTGGCTCAGCAGTTATGGCACTTGCCCAGCATGCATGAGTACACGAGTTCAAATCCCAGCACCACGTACGCAATGAAGTCTTGGAGAAACAAAAGCCACATGAAAAACTAAATAAAAATTGTTTCTCTCTCTCTCTTACTGTCCCTCTCTTTAAAAAAAAAAACAGGGGCGGTAGCGGTGGCTCAGTGGTTACGGCGCTTGCCTGGCATGCGTAAGTACACAGGTTCAAGCCCCAGCACCCACGCACACAACTAAGTGTCAGAGCATCAAAAGCCATGTGAAAAAACTCAATAAAAATTGATTCTGTCTCTCTCTCACTGTCCTTCTCTCTTAAAACAAAACAAAACAAACAACAACAACAGAAAACCCCCAACCCCCCCCAAAAAAAACAACAAAACAAGAAAAAGTACAAGATACTAAAAAAACAAAAAGGACACAGTTTCATCTCTTCCCCATAGTCTGAGCTGCCTGAAAATCACAGAGCTACCCACCCTGCCTTCATCTCCCACCCTTAGATTCACTCATGGGGACTTACGATCATCTGTATCTACTTTTTCCTCGTTTGTTGAAAGTTGAGATTCATACTTGGACAACTGCTTCTTAATCTCCACATCATCATCATTTTCAGGTTTTTTTTGATTCTAAAATAGCAAAGGAAAGCAATACTTTGAAATATTTGATTTGCTCAAGTGTACAGCTTTAAATGAAAAGATATAGAAAAAGACAACAGAGGGCTGGAGCTAGCTCAGCGGTTACAGCGCTTGCCTGGCACGCGCGACGCCCTGGGTTCAAACTCCAGCACCACATACATAACTAAGTGTTGGAGCAACTAAAGCCATGTGAAAAACTAAATAAAATTGATTCTCTTAAAAAAAAAAAAAAGAAAAGAAAAAGAAAAAGGCAACAGAACTTAGGCATAGTAACTGTCAAAAAGTTAAGGAATGCCTCAGCAATATGAGATGTAGGAAAATCACACATCAGTCTTCCTGAATGCCCCCTAGAACATCTACTCCAGCTATGGTCTTATACAAGCAGCACAGCATCATCCCTTGGACTTGCCAGAAATGCACACTCTCAGGTCATGCCCTGGAACCGATGAGTTAGAATTTGGATTCTAATTAGATCCCCAAGTGATTAATTTCCCCACATTAAAACTGAGAAACTCTACCTTAGGTTATTAATCTAGAACCAGGTAGAGGTATATTCTTCAGGCACTGAATGATTGCTACCCAACTGGACACAAAAACCCCCATGCTCCTCAAAGTTCTCATGACTGAAAAATGAGTACAGATTTTCAAAACTAAAATACTTCCCTTTAATAAAACATCGTTATTATGTTTTCTCTTATTAAACAAGTCACTGTGGGCCTTGAAATTATCACTGGGCCTTTTTTAACCACCCTGGATACTGTGTTTGAGAGACTGTCCATATCTGAATCAAAGCAACATTTATATTATATTAAGGTCACACTGACAATGATGCCTGTGTATTTTCTACTTATGCAGAATATGTACCACCTTTGAGTATGAATGAACCAAAACGAGGTTACACTTTTGATCTAACAGCATATAAAATATCTATACTTTCTTAGGTACTAAGAGTTTTTAAATAAACATAGATGAATCTTTATATTTATCCCTAGCATAGTATCTCAATCAGAGAAAGTAGTTAAATATTTGTGAAAATAAATAAATTCAGGGTATTTTTTAAAGTTTGACTTTTTGATTGGCAAATAGTAATTGCACATATTTATGAAGTGAATTTAGGGTATCTTAAAATAATCTTTGTTGGTGGCTTTATTTGTCACTGAGCAGTGACTCTAGAACTTATAGCTTAACAACTTTTTACTCCTTAAGTATTAAGGACCTTTACTATCCCCCATGATAAATAATGGCAGGACAACGTGAAACAAGATACAGTTTGTGTTATTATGGAGCTTACCATCCAAACCACAGGGAGGGAGCTTTATACAGATAACGGTTACATAATTTTTTGCTTACAATCTTTGGAACATTGTATAAAAGAAAAACACAGGGAGCTATTAGAATATATAATAATAAGTTCAGGGCAGGTTTTTGAAAAAAATGTGACTGTTATACCAAGACCTAAAGATAAGGACTCTGCCAGGGAAGGGTGGAGGAGGCACTGCTTCATTCAGGGAGAAAAGCATGTGGGAGGGCCCTGAAGCAAGAAGGGGCCAGCATAATCCTGGAACTAAAAGTACAGGGTGGCTAGGGACTGTAAGTCAGAGAGAGGGTAGCTACAGACGAAGTGGGGCAACAGAATTAGTTCAGACCATATAAACCCTGTTAAGAATGGTAGAGTTTGTCCACAAAGCAATGGGAGGTCACTGAAGGATTTTAAATAGTGGCGTACAATCTATCATCTTTTCATTTAAACAAATCATTGCCTGCTCTGTGAAAAGAGATTTGGGAGAGAAGGAAAAGAAAATCATGTGGACGGGTTAATTTGGAAGTAACAACTCTCACTAAGGTTGGAGATAACCAGGCCTAGACTAGAATGACAGCAAGGAAGATGGGAAGAGATGGGAAGAAATGGAAAGACCATGGACCTATATAATAAAATGTGGCTGGATATAAGGATGAGGGAGACATCACATGAGTCTTTGGTTTCCAGCATGGGCAATAACATACACTGGTAGAAAGTTGAAAGATGAATACTTGGCAATTGCTGTAATTGCTGAGCCACCACTTCAGCCCTCTATAAAGATGAATTCTTGTGAGGGTTCAACTATATACATACTATATACATATCAAGTATGAGAGAGGGGTAGAGATTTCAGACTGTCATGTGGCAAGAAATCTAAAACTATGCTATATAGAATCTCCCAAGAGTACCACTTGGCTCTCTGAAGGAAAATTCCAAGTAAAATGCCCTGTTATAGAACTGAAAAACTCCCAACACTCACCATATAATGAATAGTTTTTTTTTTCTTGTTGAGTGAACCAAACGAGATTGGAAACTATTAAATATGTATCACTAAGATTTGAATGTCTTGGGGCTGGAGCGGTGGCTCAGCGGTTTCGGCGCTTGCCTGGCAAGCACGAGGACCCAGGTTCAAACCCCAGCACCACATACACAACTAAGTGTTGGAGCAACTAAGGCAATGTGAAAAACTAAATAAAGTTGTTTCTCTCTTTCTCTGTCTCTCTCACTGTCCCTCTCTCTTTAAAAAAAAAAAAAAAAGATTTGAATGTCTTTGATCAAAAATAAACTCAACATATTCTAAGCAAGGAAGAAAACACGTAACACTTGTAAAACTCCTGTGAGAAAACTGTGTCTAGAAATTACACTTACTTGCTGGCTCCTAAATGCTTACATACTAAGAGATACTATTTTAGAACAGAGATTATCAAATATCTCTGACTACAACCCACAATAATATATATAATTTATATATTGTAATATGTAATATATTGTTATATTACCACTGCATTTAAAAACATTGGAGACACAAATTTCACAGCTCACTAACAACTTAGAGTTAGAAAATGAACTGTTCTATATTAGTTAATAGCCTACTCTTAGAATCCTAAGTTAATGAGTACCAGGTTAAAGATAAAATTTGAAAACTACATTAGAATATTAAATAAATTATGGCATCTGAACCAAAACACAGCAAAAAACCAAATCCCATGCCCCTTCTCCACAAACAATAAATTAATATTTTTTTAAAAAACAAGAATAATTTCAGAGGACCTAAAGAAAAATGGAGGTATCTTGAAGCCAGACTAAGTACAACAACTGGGAAATGGGGACATGGAAGATTACGATGGTGCAGTGGTGCATGCCTGTAATCCCAGTTGCTCAAGAGGTTGAAAAAGGAGGATCACAAATTCAAGGCCAGCCTCAGCAATTTAGCAAGGTCCAAAGTAAGTTAGTGAGACCATGTCTCAAAACAAAAATTGAAAAGGGCTGATGTTGTGGATCAGTAGTTAAGTACCCCTGGGTTTAATCACTGGTACTACCAAAAAAAAAAAAAAAAAAAAAAAAAAAAAAAAAAAAAAAAAAAAAAAAAAAAAAAAAAAAAAAAAAAAAAAAAAAAAAAGAGAGAGAGAGAGAGAAAGAGAGAAAGAAATAAAAGAGAATGAATAAACTATTCTTATTTACTTCTTCCTTCTAAATGTAGTTCTACAAAAGAGAAGGTTAAAAATTTGCAATATGAAATTTTAATGAATGTGAAACCCATAAGGAGGGAGGAAGCTGTTCTTGTGTTCACACATATACTTGTTTCCCACAGTGAGCCCAATCCTCAGCAAGAATCAACCAACTGTTAGTTTTCAAACCTCTTTATGCCAGTTAAACTTGTTACTATAATTGCACAATTTAATTACATGTTGCTGAAACTATGACATGATGGTGAGAATGAATACTTCTATGAACATATAAGTTGAATGCTTTTAAAATATTCAAAGGCAAGTTGCTTAATTAAAAAAACCCATTAAATTTTGTAAGATGGCCTCTGTATAAAGGTTTTAAATTTCTAAGATCTAGATTCTATATTCAGAATAGCTTTACAAGTTTACAACCTCTTCTTCAATTTTAAGAAACTAAAATTGGAAATTGTAGATGAAGTATAACATGGCTATTTTAAAAAAACATATGATACAGAACTCTAATGTGGATCCTGATTGACATCAAATGAGGGTACAGATATTTTATAAATTAACAAGTCTGAGATGTGCACTCATCAGTTGAAAGGGTCCCTTCCAGCAGTCTTTTGACTGACTTGCCTGACCACATCAGACAGAAAAGGGGGACAAAAAACAAAACAAAACCCCCCCCCCAAAACCAAAACAAAACTTTACTTTTCAAGAGAGAGAGGGACAGTGAGGCAGAGGGAGAAAGAGGGAGAGAGGTGGGGAGAGAGAGAGACAGAGAATCAATTTTATTTAGTTTCTCATGTGGCCTTCATTGCTCCGACATTTTGTTGTGTACATGGTGCTGGAGTTTGAACTCGGGTACTCAGGCATGTCAGGCAAGTGCCGTAACTGCTAACACTCCAGTCCCTTGAAAAGTATTTTTGCCAGAAATTAAAACAAAACAAAATAAAATAAAAACAAAAACTTGTCTTCATACTATTTCATGGTCTAGTTTGCAAAGGGCAAGCCCATGAAAGTCACATACCCTTTGAAACAGAACATTCAGCTACTGGGTAAATAATTTAAAATCAACCACAACAGTTAATCATAAAAACCAGTAAGTATTGATGGTGTATTTGAGATACTTCTGGTCTTCAAAGCCCTGCTTGTGCCTTGTGTTTGGTCATTTATATGGATGCTTATCCTTGCTTTTACTTTCCTATGAGTTACAAGGAACAGCAAAGATAGAAAACTTTAGGGTTATCAAGATAACAGAACAGCTCTGCAGGAATGCCCCTGGGAACAAAAAGTACCTCAAAGATACTGAACCCATCCCAAATAATGTACATACACCCTGGGTGAGCTATTCTAACAATTTAAGTTGGAGTGTTGCTCTAAACAACAAGGGTGGGGGGGGAGAGAAAGAGAGAGAGAGAAACAATTTCATTTAGTTTTTCATGTGGTCTTTGTTGCTGACACTTTGTTGTGTATGTGGTGCTGGGGTCTGAACCCACATCCTTGTGCATGCCATAAGCACTGGGACATCATTCCAGCCCTAAATGAATTTCTGATACACTGTGAGTACTCAGTAAGCTTTTTCTTACCTTTTTCTTCTTATCTTTAAATTGCTTGATCAATGTGAGTACGTGTTCAACAAGAAACATGAAATACAAGCCTCCTAGTGCTGTCAGACCTTTCCATGTAGAATCAAAATAGGTACTTTCTTCTATGTTTTGAGAAGACAGATGACTGAAAAGTGGACCTCTTTTCATTTCCATTGCTGGTTCTTCATGGCTATGACTATGATGGTGACTTGCATGAGACTAAAAGCAAAATGATACGCAATTTATAAATTCATTAGTGTCATATATGTCAGAAAAATTGGCCAAGTAGTAGGGTCAGATTTGAAATAATTCAGAATTAGACAATTAATGAGGTATTTCAGCATTGAGTGGACAGTAAAAATAAAATGTCCAATGGGCAGCAAGCTATCTAAAGTCTAAATGTATGTTATGCATGATGCATTTAATACAAGAGTTGTGTTCAGTGTAAAGACAGTACATTCCCCAGAAACCCTCATAAATACACAGAGTACTCTCAATGTTTGACAAGTTGCCATGACCACAATTAACAGGGAAATGCTATACTTCACTGGCACATAGTATCTACTGCTCATATTCCCAACTGAAAGGTTCATAATGTGGTCAGCAGACCACCTTATGTCTAGTGTGTGTGTAGTGATTGGTATGGCAGGTATCTGAGATTCCGGTGCACTGATCCAGTAGCCTGCAGTTGAGTGTAGTTATAACTAGCTGTTGCTACTACTTGGAAGAGAACCCGATGTGGAGCACACTGAGGCCACAGGGTACACCCCACATCCAGGCCTTTCATGCAGCACATATTACTGAACATCTGTTATCAGGTGGTCAAAGAGCTTGTCACAGCGATACAGTTTTCTTTCACCATTAAATTGAACATAGGATTTGTATGTCTCAAGAATGAAGGGATTTCTTTATCCACGTACCTGAAAATTTCTAAGGGAAATTTAAAAAATTAGATCCAAATATTTTTGGCTTGAAACTTGTCCCAGATATTTAATGGAAAAGTAAATTTACTTTACCAGACTTGTTTTTCTTAAGAATTTACTCACATCATGAAGTGTGAATCTCTAAATACACACATAAATTCAACTCTGAAGAAAACCTCTAAGTTTCTTGGGTACATAAGCGGTCACATATTTTATCTGTGTGACTATTACTTTAACAGGTAAGCAGCTTAATTCTCATTATTACAGTCTGTCATGGTACTAACATCTGAGAAAAATTTGTCTCCTTTTATTAAGTAGGCTCAAAAAAAGTCTGTATTTAGTAATTTCCTTATAGAGAAAAGAAAAAAATTAGCATGTATTAAAATCTAGACAAAAATGTTATCAAATATTATTTTAAAATCAATTTCTCTAAACCAAATTTCTAATCTTTTATACATATTCATACTAAGAATTCTAGTAGAAACCAACATATATAAATATTTTCAGTGCTGAATAAAAACTACACTGCTGGGAAAAATGACCATACTTACATGTGGAAGAAGATGCAATAAAGCATCACCACTCAAGGTCCCAACGGCCAATGCCACAAGGAAACTTAGTAGAAATTTGAAAAACACTCGATTCATGAGAGGCACCAAGATAACCCCCAGCAAAGACAGGAAACTGATGATGGAAATGGCTATAAAGCCACCAACCCAGGCTGTTAAAACAGAGCAAAGGAAAATCATGTAGTTGATAAACTTTTAAATGTACACTTTTGGAGAGTGACATAAAGCAACACGTAAGAACAAAGAAGCTAAAAAGAAACAAATTCAGTGCTAACAAGACCCTGGTAATAGCACCACAGCCAAGAAAACACTGATGGCTCAAAAGACCAACCTAGTGTAATTAAGAACCCTCCAGGTACAGAGAATAAGCTTTGTGGACAATTCTTCAAACAAGGGTGGAAGGAGGAAAAAAGAGTTACCAAGGACAAATGCTAGCTCACCTGGCATTTAAGCTTTGGATCCCCATAGTCCAAAACTAAGTTAAGAAAGCGGAGAGGAAAATAAAAAGGACAAAGAGAAGAAAACAGTGAACTCAGTAATTATCTCAGTAAATAAGGCAATCATTCCTTCCTCATCACTGCTTTTGAGCAACGTGACCCTACACCACAGCAGGGTTTGTCTTAGTTTAATTTACCAGTAAGAACATACCAGAATTAGGCTCCTAAGCAGCAGAGACAAATGGTATGATATAAAAAGCCCAAATTTGAGATGATCCTAGTATCTCCTGTGGGATGACTGCAGATAAACCATTATGCAAGCTTTCTTTCTTTCTTTTTTTAAGGGGGATACTAACATACTTTGTTTCTTCATATTCAGGGCAGAGATCAACTAAGATGAAAATGTGGAATTATGCTGGAAAATGAATAGGCTGGGGCTGGAGCGGTGGCTTGGTAGCTGCGGTGCTTGCCTGGCACGCTCAAGTACAAGAGTTCAAACCCCGGCTCCTATGTACACAACTAAGTGTCAGAGCAACAAAAGCCATGTGAAAAACTCAATAAAAATGGATTCTCTCTGTCTCTCTCACTGTCCTTCTCTCTTAAAAAAAAAAAAAAAGAACAAAAGAAAATGAACAGGCTGATGCAAATATAGTACAAGTATAACATAAATGTATTTACAGAAAATTATTTTTACATAAAAAAGGCAATTCTACCTATTTGTAAAGAATAGGTCTTTGGAGGGATTTCAGCCTTCTTTTCACTCGTTGTATGAATCAAACAAGATCTAGCATCAATTTGATTGATGATGGCTGGGCAGAGATAGTTGAACTCAGTGGCATTCAGTGGAATCTGGATGCCCATGCCATGAGATGTAAGTAGCTTTGAAGCATTGAAACACTGAAAGAAACAAAGGAGTGAGTCACCAAAAGGCATTCCCTTTAGAGAATCTGAAAATGTAGTCTGACAATTCACCACCTTTTCCTTATTAAAGCTACTTCTTTGTTTGTTTAAGTTAATGCAAGTTAAAATCAACTTGTTTTCAGTACTTTGGAACTTGCCTCTAGGTGTATGGAGATCCTGTGCCACATGATGGTATGCTACCCTCTTCTGCCTGCTTAGGAGAGGCAGTGACATCACTATTCACCTAGGGAGAAAGCCTCAAGTAGAACAAGCTTGGGGATAAATGGAGATTCACAAGCCTGTTAACTCATTGTATAAACCTATTAAGGAAATGAGCTTTAATTTCGAAATGGGGTTCATTAGAGATTGAGAAATATATTTTAGTACTAACGCTATCCTACTTGGCCCAAACAAGTCCAAGACATGTTGCTCTTCTAGCAATGACCCTACTTGCAAAAACTTAGCTCAGTTCTGTCTACATACCTGGCAAAATAATCCTCTACAATGAAAATATTAAATTATTCAGATTATGGTTGTGGAGGCAACGCTGGTTAATAAAATGAACCTGTACTAACAGGCAGATGTTTTCAACAATTTAATTGGATGACAAGCTTAGTTTGAAGAGAAACTTCTCTGTGCCATTTAATCTCTCCTCCTAAGAGGTGGGGGGACCTAGAACTGGCTATAGTACCCATTTCTCATCTTCTGTAAAGACATTTCAAACTCCCACAATACTCAGCCAATCCTACTCAGAATGAACTTCCTCACCAGCATTATGGCTATGACCAACAGTGGGCTTCTTCCACACTTAGTACAGTTACGTGCTGGTTTGAATGAAGTACTTATTGATACCTCTCAGCCAAGGTGAATTATGTAGCGTGGAAATCTATTCCAGAAAAACCATGTGAACTGAGAACCTCACTGCCCAGATTTCACTTGTTTGGCATGACAATGTTTTTGGCACCTGCTCCATTTTCAATCATCTCACAAGTTGTGCTCCTATCAATGAGGCACTACTCCTCCTCCCTGGTGTTCTTAACCCCCTTCAACCACGCATTTCTTAAAAGACAGATTCTAACTTCTGCTTTTTCAATCCCCTATTTTGTTTTTTCTCTGTCTCAATGGTGCTGGGGACTGAACCCAGGGCCTCACACAGCTAGACCAAGCACTCTACCACTAAGTGTCACCTCCTACTCTTCTATTTTTCGTTAATGATATTCACCATTAAAGACTCTCCCCCCAAAAAAGAACCCTTAATATACTTCTACAGATATTTAACATTCTACATTAGAGATTTTAGCAGGCAGTATTATTCTCATCAAAGAACTATTTCCTAAGTTCGGTACTAGGAATATTTAAAACACAGCAGGCATACTGTGAGCCAAGTACCTTGATGAGAAGGTAGAAAAATTTCCTTTCCAGTAACTTCAACGTTTTACTTTATACTCCTTATAACTAGAGATAGAACAGCAACGAATAAACAGGCATATTAAAATAATGAACAGTGTTTATCTTACCTCTTGAGTATTGTCATTTATGTTTCTGGAATACACATAGCCCTTTCTGGGCTCACTCACAGATTCATTGATTTTCCTACCAGCCAGCCGACCCACCCAGCTTTTTTCTGTGAAACTGGGTGGGGTGGAACTGCTTACATCTTTGGGGAGTTTTCCAGATTTCAAGGTCTCTATTGTCTCCAGAAAATGAGTCTCTTCAGAGACAGTGTTATATACAGTTGAGGTCACTTCACTAGCACTGACACCCTCCTTGACATTTCTTCTACCATCGGTGTGTTCTGGTCTGTGAGATCCTTTTCCCTGGCTGTTTCTAGGTTCTTTACCTGAACCATCAGAGTCATGGTCTGGGCAAAGAGCTTTTCGATTATTTTTACCAGAAGCAGCATGATTACGGTGAGAGCGACGATCATGATCAGAATGATGATCGTGGTCATGGTGTATGTGGATTCTTTTAATCTTATCTATGCCTATATTTTGAAGCAATTTTCGGAACCCTTCAACTGATAAGGAATTGTTCTCCCCATAGCGGTAGAAGAGCTGCTGCACATGATGCTGCTGTGCGGTAAATGCCAAGTCAACGTTAATGCCAGATTCCCAGTTTGCATTGATTTTCTCGGTGGTCTGAGAGAAAGCAGCTGCTGATTCTAGTTCTTGAAGGGGATTTGTGACCGAAAGGGCTAAGATGAGGACCAAGATTACAGACAAATTCCTTGCCATTGCCTAGAAAAGAGAGAAAAGAAAAATTCTCCACCTCACTTCTAAAACAATTTGAAACCTCATCCTAAACAAATGTCCAATCAAATAATCAAGGTTTACAGAACTTCATTTAGTATGACTAGTATGGTGTAAGGTACTGTGAGATATGGAGAATTGGAGTCCAAGGCTCTCCCCTGCATTGCCAAAACACATGAAATAAGTGGAGAAAAGCTTAGACCCAGTGATTGTAAAAGCTCAGACAGATCCCTGTAGCCACAGCTATATTGACAACTTCTTATACTGGGAACAGTGACTCAAAACAAAGCCATACTTAACTACACCATCACCATCATTTCATGAGAGAATCTTTTAACACACATACACACATGAAGTAGAATAATCATCTCAGAATTCACATTTAAACTTTTTTTCTAAAACTGATACACTCTCCTAATATACAAATCAATTTGAGGTCCCTTTCCCCATCCTACTCCTCAAAGGTACTTAATTTTTCCAGTTTAAAAAAAAATTTTTTTTTACCAGTTTTGTGTGAATCATATTTTCTAGCCATACTCAAATAGATTTGTACTTTATTTTTTATACCAGGGATTGGACCCAGGGGTGCTCAACCACTGAGCCACATCCCCAGCCCGTTTTTTATTTTTATTTTTAAAATGAGTCTTGCCAAGCTGCACAGGGCCTCACTAAATTGCTGAGGCTGGCCTTGAACTTGTGATCCTTCTGCCTCAGCCTCCTGCTGCTGGGATTACAGGAGTACCACACCTGACATTCATGTGTACTTTAGGCACAAAAACAGAATCTTTCTCCCCCACACTCAACAATGAATCAGACATGTCATGTCAGTATATACAGAGTTCCCTGATTCTTCTGAATGACTGCATAAGCGTTAAATAAATTAAACTTCATGAAAAACTCACTATATTTTTCTTATACTGCTATCAACCAGTGCAAGTTTTATCGTAAACTATTACTCATTCACATAGTAGTGTTTAGAACACAAACATCATTCCCCAACGAGAATTCAAGTTGGGGCTTGAAAAGCAGAATTCAGTTAAGCAGAGGAAGGTATACTTAGATATTTCAGGACCCAGCAAATGTTGAGGACCAGTGGTAGGTGGCGGTGGAGTTTCACTAAACAAAACCAAGGACAACCAAACTCTGCCACTTGCGGCTGTTATACTTTGGACCAACTCTCACATTCACGATCTCATCTGAAAAGACTGTGGTAACTATTTTGCAGACTGAATGAGGAAAACACAAATGAATGTACGTGTTGAACTCTGTGTTGCCCAAGTGATTACCATCCTTGGAGCAGAGATAAATAATGAGGGTAGGACTATATTCCTGAAAGAATCTTCAGGGCCTGAAGTTTTGAGAATTCACCTAATAGGCAAAAGAGAACCATTAAGAAATCATTCCAACAGAGAGGGAGGAAGAAAGACCAGTGAGGGGTGGATGAGGTCAAGCGCCTGAGGCAGCTCCAGGCAGCTTCCTGATTTCCTCCAGGGGGAGGATGCAGGGAGGATGAAGAGGGCAGCCTCAGATCCATCCCAGTTCTCCTCCTGGGCAAGTTGCTTGTGTAGGAGGGAAAAAGAAAGCCAAAGGAAATGGCCTTGAAGAACCTTGAAGAAAAAAGGGAGAGGAGACAATGGAAAAGAGGGCACCATGCTTTTTATGGGCTTTTTATTTCTTAAAATACCAATACTTTAAAAAAATACTTCTTTGAATATGGGTAAGAGAGGAAAAAAACAAAAACAAAAAACAAAAATGAGACAAAAAAAAAAAAAAAAAGGAAAGACAAGGAAAATAATTTTAAAGTTCTGTATACTTTGCCAGGCCTATTATTCCACATGTCAGTCTCTCTCCCAGCCCTATCACTCAAATTCTTGGGAAATCTGTAAATCTTAAAGTTACCATAAATTCACATGCTTATGAAAATTACTTTATGCACTGTAAAATTATCCCATGCAATAAACTGGTTAATCAAAGGGAGGTATGATATTTTAAAGAAACCTGTAATTTGGGGGCTAACATTATCTACTGCTCAGAATAACTGATCATCTAATGGAGATCGCATCGGCCTAAGGATCCTGAAAACGACCACACCATCATCCTAAGCTGGTCTTGTGATCATCAGCCTGATGTCATCTCTACATACCTTCCCAGGCTCACCCCTTACCAAGTTTCGTTTAAAAGAGGAGCCAGGAACCCCCAAATCGCGCTTCTCGCTCTCCAGATGGCCCCTCATTCTCCCTTGAACGTGTATCTGCTTTCTTAAATAAATCTGTCTTGGCGCGTGTTGAATTTTTTTCCATCGTGAACGCCCAGATCCCCAATTGTCCTGAGTCGAGGTTGCCTCCGCCCTCCGGGAACTCCTCGAACCCTCCTCCGGAGACAGGATGAAAAGTAGAGACCATCTCCTCAGAAAGTCCTCCGCTGGACCCCGAGGCTCATCTTCCCACCCCAAGCTGGAAAGACCAACTCTCCAGGGCGAGTGGGCGCCCGTGGCGGGCTCTCCTCAGCATCCCTACTCTACAGTCCCCCTGCCTGGCCCCAGGACCCTGTGGTTGCAGACCCCCGGCCTGCGGCGCTCCCTTCCCGCCGCCTCACTCTAGAACTTGACGGACTCACCTCTTCGCGGCCTCGCCGTCCCACCGCCCGGCCCCGCGCGCAGGTTCGGTTCTCCGCGGACGGTTCAGAGCGATGGGAACCGGCCCGTGCTTGTCTCTCCCAGAACCTTTACAGGGCGCGGGAGAGCGGCGGTCTCATCCTCCCCGCAGCCCCTCGGTCCGCGGATACCGCGGTGCAGCCACCGGGAAGCCGCGCCGCGCCCCGCGCCCCTGCTTCCCCGGAGCAGGACAATCAGTAATTACCGCCGCGCGCAGCGCGAAGCCGGGGATCACCGCCTCCTCCGGCCAGTACCACGGCGCACGCGCAGCGCGGAGCCGGAACCCGGTCTCCAAAGGCCGATCCGCTTTTCCGCGTGTTCGCAAACGCCGCCGGGCTCGCAGGGGCAGGAGGGGTGCGGACCAGGAGTTGGAGGTGTGGCGCGGTCACCGTAGAGCGGGAGCGGTGTGTGTGGGGTCCTTTCCTGGTTCCCCACCCCTCTGCGTCCCTGCGCTTCTCTAAGGCCCGAGTCTTGCTCGCCAGGGCTACACAGGGCCGCGCCTTCCGCGGTGGGGAGCCGGGCCCTAAGGGACCGCCCTGGCACACGAGCCCCGGCCCTTTTGGAGGGTACCGAGGCACTTGGCTGGGGCGCTAAGCCCAGGTCCGAGGGATGAGAGTTAAAAACCGTGGCCGCGCTGGGGTTAGAGCGAGCGCTTAAGACTGCCCGGCCTGGCGGGGGCGGGGCCTGCGGGGGCGGGGTCGCCTCGGCCCCACCCCCGGCCGCCTGCGAAACGTGGACTGGCAGGCAGACAGCACCAGGAGAGGCGGCCGCGGGAGTAGTTCCGCTCTGCCGGCGGAAGTGCGCGCCTGAGTCGGTCTCGGCCGCTGACCAGCTGGCGTCATGGTGGCACCGGTACTGGAGGCGTCTCACGTGTTTTGCTGCCCGAATCGGGTGCGGGGAGCGTTAAGCTGGAGCCCCGGGCCGGGAGGACTTCTGGCCTTCGGCACGTCTTGCTCTGTGGTGCTCTATGACCCCCAGGTACGGAGGGTAGCTGGCCGCCGGATCGGCTGTTCTTCCAGACCCCAAACCTGTTGGGTGCCCTGGTGGCGGGCTATACGTTGCCAGTGCTGGAAACCTGGTGCGCCGTCTGGTGCGCTGTCGGATCCGCCTGGGGAGGAGGCCAAGGCGGGACTGGGCGCTCCTCTTCTTGCGCACTGTCAGTCTAGGGTCACCGTGGCCCGTGTCCTGACTGTGGCCTGTGTGCAGAAACCCTAATGAGATCTTTATCTGAAGCCTTCCTTTCCGGGAGCTATAGCACTGGTAGAATCCCTTTTGGTTTTAAAAAATGAAAATGTGGATATAGCTGAAGCCATCATCCCACGGTTACTATCTTAGTTATGTATTTTCCTAAGTATTGGTTAGTAAACTTGTATTACATTGCTTTTCACAGAAATCGATATTTTAGCTATGGGAATGCGCATTGTAAGTAATGTGCTATTTTGGGGAAAAGTAATAGGGAATGGGGGGGGATCCTAAATACTGGTTATAAGGCCAGACTTAACCATTCCGGGAACTTCAGTTAGTCTATTATTATTATTATTAGCCCTTTTTCTATTGAACTTTTCAAGTGAGTAGTTTTTGTATATCACCCTCAGTTCATTGTGATCCCATTTCCCTTGGTTAATTTATGGTGGTATGCTTTGGAGTGCCTCTCAGCATGAGCCTCATTATAGAAGTGAAATGTCAAACATTAAAATGCAGGGTGTGTTTTTCACTGGAAAAGGGTTGGAGGAGCTCCTGGTGAGAGGGGTAACTTGCTTCAGTACACGGTGGAGTCTACTTTTGTAAATAACCTACTTGATGAATAAGAATTTCAGCATAGGCCAGCCAATGACACATTTATTTAAGAAAGAGATACACAATCAAGGGAGAATGTGAGCTATGATCTCAAGAGAGAGAGAGACACCCTCAAGTAAAGCAAGGATATGCATTTGAGGGAGAATATGGGTCATCTCAAGAGAAACTTTTGGGGTTCTCAGTCTCTTTGAAAGAAAATTTGATGAAGGGTGGACCTGGGAAGGTATACAGGGGTGATATCAATCTAGTGATCACAAGAATGGCTTATGATGGTTGGTTGTTCTCAGGATCGTTAGGCTAATGTGTTCTCTGTTTTCTGATCAGTTATTCTGATTAGTAGAGAATATTAGCCCCCAATTTATAGGTTTCTTAGAATATTATATATGTCTCGCTGTTTGATCTGATTATTCCATGGGCAGACTAACAGGGCAAGGTAATTTTCATGAGTGATTACATTTATGGTAACTCTTACGATTTACAGTTTTCCCAGAAATTTGGTAGTCACAGGCTTGTGAGCAGAAGAACTAACATGGAAAGTGACAGGCCTGGAAAAATATGTGGAACTTTAAAATTTTTATTTCCTTGTCTTGCCTTTATGTCTCCATCCTACGTATTTTTTTCTTCTTTTTTTAAAAGAGAAAGAATCAGTTTTATTTAGTTTTTCATGTGGCTTTTGTTACTCCAACACTTTGCTGTGTACGTAGTGCTGGGGTTTGAACCTGTGTGTCTGCACATGCAAGGCAAGTGCCAAAACCACTGAGCCACTGCTCCAGCCCCTGCCATGCATTCTTGAAGGGCAAGGGAAAGAACATAAAACTAAGGATAAACTTTACTGTGACCATCAACCAAAGACTGATTCAACTATGGAAGTCTATCTTTGTGCTGTAGTTTAATGGATTATTTCCCATGCATTCTGCTTTAGTCAACTTTTTGTTACTGTGACTAAAATACTCATCAGAAACAACTTAGAGGGGCTGGAGCAGTGGCTCGGTGGTTATAGCGCTTGCCCAGCATGCGCAAGTACACGGGTTCAAACCCCAGCACCCACGTATACAACTAAGTGTCAGAGCAATGAAAGCCATGTGAAAAAAAAAAAATTGATTCTGTCTGTCGCTCTCTCTCACACTAGCCTTCTTTCTTTAAAAAAGAAAAAAGAAACAACTTAGAGGAGGAAATATTTATTTTGGCTCATAGTTTCAGAAGTTTCAGTCCATGGCCAGGTGGCTCCATTGCTTGGGGCCTGAGGTGAGGCAGAACATAGTGGTGGACTCCTGTCGTGGAGCAAATCTGCTCAGTAATGCAGTCAAGAGGAGAGGGCCAGAGACCCTCAGTGACCTGTTTCTTCCAACCATGTCTCAACTGCCTACAGTTTTCCTCCCAGTAGTCCATTCAAATTATGAATCCACCAAATGGATTAATCCATTAATTAGCCTAGAGCCCTCATGATCCAATCATTTCCCCAAAGCCCCACCTATGGATATTGCTATATTAGGGACTAAGCCTTCAACACTTCAACTTTTCCTAACTGTAACATCTTCCATCATATTTTTAATGATAACCTGTTGGCCATGTTAGGGGAAGTATATTGAGCCTAAGAAGTGCTTCATTTTATTAAATATTTGCTGGTTGGACATTTCATAATATAGGGGAAAAGCATGTGAAATGCTAAAATAAAGTTTTGGGGATGATGCTCAAGCAGCACTTTTTAAGGACTCTCCAGGCTAGCCATAGGCTGGGTAGTGATGACAAAGATGGGTAATTCCATCTTCAGGAATTCTCAGTCCAGTGGGAGAGGTGAAGAGAAATGGTAAATTGTTTCTCAACTTCAAAAAGCCCATGTGTGAAATATATTAGTGCACATGTACCTCTGGTTGGCACATAAGCAGATGTAAGCCAGTGCTGTTAATAATAGAGAAAGGTGCTGTAAAGAAGCAGGCACCATGGGGCTGGAGTGGTGGCTTAGTGGTTACAGCGCTTACCTGGCATG
>PVKS010014091.1:0-49178 GCA_004027875.1 Aplodontia rufa | reverse complement strand
GAACTGGCTCATTTAATGAGCCAGGAAGCAAAAACAAAAAGATACTCTTTGGGCTGGAGTGGTGGCTCAGTGGTTGGAGCACTTGCATGGCGTGCACAAGGACTCAGGTTCCAAACCCCAGCACCTCATACGCAACTAAGTGTCAGAGAATCAAAGGCCAGATGAAAAATAAATAAAATTGATTTTTAAAAAAGATATTCTTTGTTCCACAATCCCCTTCAATAGTACACCCTCAGTGACCTAAAAAGGATCTCCCACTTAGCCTCACCTCCTAACCGTGAGCACATCCCTGGGGACTAAACCTTTAACACATAGGCCTTTGAGGGACATTTCAACATCCAAACTATAGTGACCATCAATCCAGCTGTATGACTTGGAACAAAAGTTTTAAGTTCTCTGGACCACAGTAACATGGTGAAAATAGTTTATCTTCCCAAAGTTGAGACTGGACAGGTTGATTTTTGAAGTCACTCCATGTTTCAAACCCTGATCATCTATGTAAAAACAAATAGAATTATCTTAGAATTATTTAATTATATGGAACTTTTAAACAATTATGTATGTGGTATGTTCATATTATGCATTCATATGAAAAATTTGTGTGTGCATGTAGGTCTTTCAGGGTCCTGGCACAAAAGAGAATTTGTCACATAAGGTTCAACAGAGAGATTTAATGAAGGAGCTATACACAGAGGTGTGGGCAGAATTCTGTACTCACAGACTCCACAGTGAGAAGCTGTTACCACCCCTAAGCCTATTAAAGCAAGAGGGAAAAAAATGTGTTACTAAAGCCTGGGGAGAGCCAAAGATATGAAGGAGCCATCCAGTAGGAGCTATAGTTATAGAGGGACACAACTCTCAACTTGGGTCCGTTTAAGTATACAACTGCGCAGGTGAATATACCTCAATCTACTAAACTAGTCTATTGTTGATAGACATTTGGGTCATTTTAGGATTTTTGTTCTTAAAAATTATGTTGTTATGTAGTATCAGCACCAAAATAGAATAAAATGGGAAAGAATAAAAGTCACAGATACAAATCCACAAACTTATGGCCATCTGATATTTGACAAACGTGCCAAAAAATGTATCTTGGAGAAAAGACAGCCTGTTAAACTGGGAAAACTGGATAGCATATGTAGAAAAATGAAATTAAACCCCTATCTCTCACCCTGCACAAAACTCAAATTGAAATGGATCAAAGACTTAGGAATTATACCATAAACTTTACAACTGCTAGAAGAAAACATAAGGTCAACACTCCATCATATAGGTGCTAGCACTGACTTCCTTAACAAGACCAAAGCACAAGAAATAAGACCAAGAATCAATAATTGGAATGCCATTAAACTAAAAAGCTTCTTACAGCAAAGAAAACAAGAGAGTAAAGAGAGAGCTTACATAACTGGAGACAAATCTTAATCAGCTACCCCTCTAATAGGGGATTAATATCCAGAATATGCAAAGAATTAAAAAATCTTAACACCAAAAAAATTTTAAAAACCCAATCAAGGAGCTGGAGTGGTGGCCCAGCAGTTGCAATGCTTGCCTGGCATGGGTGAGGACACAAGTTCAAACCCCAGCACCACATACACGACAAAGTATCAGAACAACAAGGGCCATGTATTAAAAAGTGAAAATTGATTCTCACTTTCTCTCTAAAAAAATGAAAAAAACCCAAAAAAACAAAAACACAATCAACAAATGGACAAAAGAACTAAACAGAAACTTCTCAATAGAAGAAACACAAAAGGCCAATAAACACATTTTTAAAATGTTCAACATCTCTAGCACAGAAATGTAAATCAAAATTACACTAAGATTTCACCTCACTCCAGACTGAATGGCAACGATCAAGAATATGAACAACAATAAATGCTAGCAAGACTAGAGGGAGAAAGGAACACTTGCACATTGCTGGTGTGTCGGAGACATGAGCATTAAGGTAATCTAGCGACATGTGATAGAACACTTTGTGGGATGTCAGGTGGAAGCGTGACTGCAAGCAGTCATGTCTCCAAGCCATCAGATGCCAGAAGACGCTTGCAGAACTTCACAGTCCCCCAGATAACAGCAATGCCTTAGATAGGAATATCGCTTGACCTTTATGCTCACAAAGCAGATTCTATACCTATTTCCTGGAATTTCTATGCCTATTTCCTGGAATTTTCCTTAGAAATGTAACTGCACCTTTTTTCATGCTCAAGATTATACTGCTTAGGTTGAAACTCTTTGTTCTCTGGAAATTCTTTAAAAGTTGTTCCTGAGCTGGAGCAGTGGCTCAATAGTTACAGTGCTTGCTTGGCATGCATGAGGATGCAGGTTTGAACCCCAGCACCATGTACACAACAAAGTGTTGGAGCAATAAAAGCTACAAGAAAAACTAAATAAAATTGTTTCTCTCCCCTCCATCTCTCTCACTATCCCTCTCTCTCTCTTAAAAAAAAAAATTACTTCCATACGTTCTTGTCTCAACTCAATAAATACTGTGGTGAGAGGTAACTGGGTAGATGCCTTGAGAGCACTCTCCCTAGCCGCCCTTGTATCCAAATTATCTGTTTGAGACTTCATTTCATACAGAAGTCCAATAGTCTACGGCTGTGGTAGGATTGCAGAATTAGTACAACCACTCTGGAAAGCAATAAGGAGATTCCTCAAAAAAATAAGGATGAGGGGTTGGAGCAGTGGGCCAGCAGTTATGGAGCTTACCTGGCATGCACCAGAACCCACGTTCAAACCCCAGCATCACGTACACAACTAAGTCAGAGCACAAAAACCAGATGAAAAACTAAATAAAATTGATTCTCCCTTTCCCTCTCTCTCTTTCTGTCCCTCTCTCTCTCTCTTTAAAAAAAGAATAAGAAAGAGCCACTATATGATCCTGCTATCCCACTCCTGAGAATTTTCCCAAAAGATCTAAAATTGGGGGGCTGGAGCAGTGGCTCAGCGGTTACGGTGCTTGCCTGGCATGCATGAGTACACAGGTTCAAACCTCAACACCATGTACACAACGAAGTGTCCAAGCAATGAAAGCCATATGAAAAGCTAAGTAAAATTGATTCTCTCTCTCTCTCTCTCTCTCTCTCTCTCTCACTGTCCCTCTTTCTTTAAAAAAAAAAAAGATCTAAAATTGGCATACTACAGCAACACAGCTACATCAATGTTTATAGAAGCACAATTCACAATAGAAAAATCATGGAATAATCCAGGTGTTCATCATTAGATGAATGGATTGAGAAATTATTATATATATATCATATATACAGTGGAACTCTCTACTCACCTATTACAAATATGAAATGATGGTATTTGTTGGTAAAGGGATGGAAATGAAGAATATCATACTAAGTGAAATCAGCCAAACTCAGAAACTCAAAGGTCAAAAGTTTTCTCTTATATGTGGAAACTAGAGTAAAATAAAGGAAAGGGGGAGGGAAGAACAAGATAACATACAGAACCAATCGGTACAAATTAATAGATGAGCAAAAGGAAATCTAGTAGTGTAGAGGAAGGAGAAGGGGAGAGGGGAGGGGAAATGTGGGGATCATGAACCAAAATCAATTTCCATGCATGTATGAGTTAGGATGAACTCAACTACTATGTTTAACCATAAATCTCTAGTTAAAAATTATGTTGCCATGAATATTCTTCTACAAGTCTATTGGTGTACATATGCACAGATTTCTGTTCAATATACACATAATAGTAGAAATTCTGGGCCAAAGCATATATGAAGTTTTAAAATGTACTGCCAAACTGTTTTTCAAAGTGGTTTACCAGTTAGCACTCACATAACAGTATATAAGAATTCCTCTTCCTCTTTCATCAACAATTGCTGGTGAAGAAAAATAAAATAGGAGGACCTACACGATCAGGTATCAACATTCATTATTAAATTATACAAAGTGAAACAGGGTGCTCTGGGCAAAAGATTAATCAATCAATGGAGAAGAATAGAGTCCAGAAATGGTCCCACGTATACATAGACACTCAATTAGTGACAAAGGCAGCACTGCAGTCTTCCCGGTAAATGGCATGGAGTCAACTGAATAGATCTACCCAAAAAATGATGCTTGACCCCCCCCCTCACACAAGACCTAACACAACTACAAGTGGAGTATGGGTCTAAATATGAAAAGACAAAAAAAAACCTATTTACAATATAATATTTTCATGACCTTGAAGTAGACTTTTGGGTACACAAAAAGCACTTCATTAGGAAGGAAAAAATTAATAAATTGGATTCTACTAGGATTAGAGAGCCTTATTCACCTAACAACACCATAAACACTCTAATAGCAAAAATCCCACACCGGCAAAGATTGCAACATAATCTCTTACTCATATTATAGAAAAACTCCTACAATGGAAAACATAGCAATCCAATGGATAAAATAGTCAAGAGACTTACATGAGCATTTCACAAGAAAGAATGCCAATTAGTCAATAAACATATAAAAATAATCAACCTCATGCAAAATACGTGAGATATTACCTCATATCCCCCAACATGGCTAAAATTTAAATGACTGCCAATGTACTGTAGGAGAGATAACAGAGCAATGGAAATTATCACACATTGTTGATGGGTGTTTAAATGGATATACCCCTTTGGAAGTGGAAATCAATAAAAAGTTGAAAATACATTATGACTCAGCATTTCTACTCTTATTTTTATACTCTAGAAATATGCACATATGTGTTCCAAAAGACAGTAGGAGGATACTCATGAAAATTTTTTATAATAGATAAGAACTGGAAACAAACCAAAAAGCCATTAACAATAAAATGGACACATAAATTATGGTATGCTCATGTCAGGGAGTAGCATGAAGCAACAAAGTGGAACAACCAATGCTGCAATATCATGAGTCAATCCCACATTTACAATGTTGAGTGAAAGAAGCCATATGCAAAATAATATACATTGTAGGGTCTTATAAAGTGCAAAAACAGGAAATAATCTATGATACTAGAAATCAAAACAGTAGTTAAGCTTGAGGAAGAAGAAAGGGGTAGTGATTGGGTAAAGCACAAGGCAGGGGGCTGCAGTGGTGGCTCAACGGTTTTGGTGCTTGCCTGGCAAGCACGAGGACCCGGGTTCAAACCCCAGCACCACGTACACAACTAAGTGTTGGAGCAACTAAGGCCATGTGGAAAACTAAATAAAGTTGTTTCTCTCTTTCTCTGTCTCTCTCACTGTCCCTCTCTCTTGATCTGGGAGGTTTTGCCTGAGTATATTTTTTTGATGGTTTATCAAGCTATGTACTTATGATGTCTGTACTTTTGTGTGTATATCTCAATAAAATTTTATTAATAAAAATTTTTACAATAAAAAAGACTCACTATTTCATTTTCCATAGTGTTATTGGGTTCGTCAATAATGGTATTAGTTTAAAAATGTGGTATATTCATGAAGTGAAATACTGTGTTGTCATATAAAATAATGTCAATAGGAGACTCTCACAACATTTTGCTAAGTGGGAAAAGCAGCTTACAAAAAAGTATATTCCATACAAGTCTATTTATGGAAAAGGATGTATGTGGTATATGTTTTTGGAGTGTGTGTGGGGTGTGTGCTCAAACAAATAAACTTGGAATGATTCACTCCAAAATATTAATAATATTTGTCTCTGAGTAGTGTGATTACAGGGTTGTTGGGTTTTTTCTTCCTCTGAGCTCTTCGATTTTTGTACAATAAATACGTTCTACTTATGCAAAAGAAATGTTTAAAAAAAGAAAATCTATTCAAAGCTTTGTTGGCACTCCATTAAATACTTTTTATATATTCTCTAAATCTATCAAAGTAATCTTTTATTCACCCCATGGCATCTGAATCAGACAGAATGACAAAATCCACCATGTAAACCATTAAGCTGAATTCTGAAATGGCTTCAGTTCCCAGCTTTCCTGTTGAGTGATTTTGTTTCTCACATCTGATCTCTCCATATCTAATATTCTCTTTCCAGTGGCTTCCTGGATCTTGGATTTAAAATCACTGTTTCTCTGCATTTCCCCCTAACATTTGGATTTTTTTTCTATTTATAAAAGACACAGCCACAAAATCTCCAGATACAAATCAGAATAGGTGACTTATATTTTTTAAAAAAGTAATAATGAACCTGCTAGACATAGTACCTACTATTTGTTAAACACAGGGCTAAATGCTTAACATTAGTGAATCCTCACAACCTTAAGAAGTCGGTGTCTTTATATCTATTTTACATGTGAAGAATGTGATCCTCAGATTGGTTAAACAACTTGGCTAAGGTCTCCTGGTTAGTAAGCGGCAAAGCCATGATTCAAGAGCAGGGGAGAGCCATCCATCAAAAGGGGAGTACCAGCAAAATCATCAGGAAGAGAGATTCCTATAATGAGCGACTTTGATACACAAATCTTTGTCCCTTCCCTATTTATAGAAGTCTACTATTGGGACAATGAAGGTAAAATGTCGGAAATGAACTATCGGGAGAATCTGGCAATCTTCAGAAACGTCCTACTGTTTGTGGTATTGGAGACTGGAGGTCCCACTTCAAGCTAATGTCGTGTGTGTGTGCGCGTGCGCACTCACCTGTTGACTGGATAGAATGAGACCCTGGAGACTCTACTTTGAACTGCCAGACTTCCATTTCCCCAGATAGTCCAGAGGAAGCACTTTAGCCCATTTCGAGGACTGCTTGGAATACCCAACAGCTGAAAAGTTTGTTTTGGTAATGTATCAGGTTATTACCCAAATGAACTTTGGACATTTGAGATGCTACCAGGAAATATCCAAGACTCTGCTTAAACTAAATAGCATCATGGCGAAAAAACAAAATGGGAAAGTGTTCTGGCGATCACTTTCCAGTCATTGATTTTTCAACTACAAGTTGGAATTGCCCCCAAGATACAACCATGTAAACAAAGACATTTTAATTGGGAGTGGAGACTTACAGCTCAAACTTGAGTTTGCATCAAAAACACCCGGAGGACTTGTTTTATTATTATTATTATTATAGAGAGAAGGACAGTGAGAGAGAGAGAGAGAGAATCAATTTTTATCAAGTTTTTCACATTGCTTTCATTGCTCTGACACATAGTTGTGTATGTGGGTGCTGGGGTTCGAACCCGTGTACTTGCGCATGCTGGGCAAGCACCGCAACTGTGGAGCCACTGCTCCAGCCCCTGGAGTAGTTAAAATACAATTTTCTGGACTCCATCCCCAGAGTTTCTGATTCAATTGATCTGAAGTGGAATCTAATAATTTGCCAAATGATACTGAGGCAGCTGGTCCAGGACCACACTTTGAGAAGCGCCAGCCCAAGAAATTGGTCCAATTGACTACAACTGTATGGAATTTTCAGATGGTAATGGTATCCTGTTCCATCATGACCAGCATGAGGAGGAACATTTTAGGGATGCTATGCTGGTTCAGATAGGGGAGGAGGAAAACCAGGACAGTGCAGTTCATAGAAACCAAGAAATAAGAGAGTTTCTTTCTTTTTTCTTTTCTTTTTTTAAGAGAGAGAGGGACGGGAGTAAAGTAGACAAACTCATGTATTAGATCCATACAACAAAAATGCAAAATGTTGGGGCTGGAGCGGTGGCTCAGCAGCTACGGTGCTTGCCTTGTACAAATCCCAGCACCAAGTACACAATGAAGTGTCTGAGCAATGAAAATCCATGAAAAAAACTAAATAAAATTGATTCTGTCTTTCTCTCTCTTTCTCACTGTCCATCTCTTTCTTTAAAATATGCAAAATGTTAATATTTATGAGATATAGTTGCAATATACTTCATAAGATATTTGAACAAGCTATGCTGCACACCTGTATAAAAATGTAAATGTTTAATCCCATTGTCAAATATTTTGAAGAATAACAAGGGATGATAGGAAGGGAGGAGAAGGGGAAATGTTGGAACTGAGATAAAGTAAGATACATTCCAAGCAGTTATAA
The DNA here is from genome assembly GCA_004027875.1 of Aplodontia rufa. NCBI lineage: Eukaryota > Metazoa > Chordata > Mammalia > Rodentia > Aplodontiidae > Aplodontia > Aplodontia rufa. The sequence goes on along the minus strand of PVKS010014091.1, from coordinate 41,241 downwards.
ATGTCACTGTATATACTATAGCCATATATTAAAAAAATGTTCTTCATAGGTAGAAGAATTATGTCACCGTATTTGGGGTTTTTAGGAACAATATAGAACCCAGAAGAAGGGCAAGGGATCAAGGGACAGGAGGAGGGAGGTAGAGGGATGTGGGAGGTGGATATTGAACAAATTGTATTGCTGAATTGTGTGCATCTAGGAATATGTGACAATTAATCCCAACATTATGTAAAACTATAATGCACTAATAAAAATAAATTTAAAAAAGAGAGAGAGAGAAAGAGAATCAGTTTGATTTATTTTTCCATCTGGTCTTTGTTTCTCCAACACTCAGTTGTATATGTGGTGCTGGGGGTTGAACCCAGTCCTTGCACATGCCAGGCAAGAGCTCCAACTACTGAGCCACTGCTCCAGCTCCAACAAGAGAGTTTCAAGGAGGAATAAACTAAGAAGTCACATCAGAGAAGGAAAGATAGTTCTCTAGATTTGGCACCCAGGAAGTCACTGGTGATAATAAGGAGAAGAGTTTATCTGGAATGGTGGGGACAGAGCATGGGTATAGAGGTTTTTGAGTGAAGCAACTGGTGACAGTACTTGCAGATGATTCTTCAAATAGCCTGGTTATGAAGTAACGGAAAGTTACAGGACAGTAACCAAAGAGGACTTGACCTAAGCTAAAGGAAAAGCTCCATGAGTAAAACGAGATTGAAAATGCAGCGTTCCTGGGAAAGTGAGGGATGTCAAGCCTGGCAGATGGAGAGATTCCTTTCTAAGAATCAGGAGGGAAGAAGAAAGGATGGGTCAAGAGAGAGGGTTTAGTTTCTAGAGTTTGGGAAAGAAGAGTTCTCATTGGATGGCTTCAACATCCCCAGCGGAAGAGATAAATCCTTTGCTGAAAGAGAGATAAGGAGAGGATTTGAGGAGAAAATGAAGAGGTTAGAATAATTTCCTGAGAGATGAAAACAGCCTGATTTCTGACATTTAGGATTCGTGTGCAGGTGTGAGTGCCCAGATGAAATTAGAAAATGTGACTGGGAATCACTCTTGCATAAATCTTTTCAGCAGCACTCAGCTGAGCAACAGATTTTTTGGATTGACTGAGGCTCGGGTTTCTTCAGGCCAAGTACACTGGCCGGGCAAGGGGCAAGAGACTACAGGGAAATGGAAAGGATAAAGGGGTGGATTCTGGGTTCCAGATCCAGCAGGAAATAAATGATGGCATAAGGATACTATTTTCATTTGCTAGAAAATGGAGTGGACAAGTGTATGAGCATCAGATTACGGCCACAATGGAAATATAATGGAAGCACATCACATGAGGGAAAGCATTCTAGAGCTAGCACTTGGAACACAAATTTCATGAGCTCAAATTTGCCTTTGGAAATACCTTAAGTCACTCCTTTTTTAAAAAGAGACAGAAAGAACGAGATGGGGAGAGAGAAAGAATCAATTTTATTTCGTTTTTCATGTGGCTTTTGTTGCTCAGACACTCTGTTGCGTATGTGGTGCTGGAGTTCGAACCCACATCCTCATATATGCCAGGCAAGCACCGTAACCACTGAGCCACCACTCCAGCCCCTTAAGTCACTCTTAAAATATAATTTGCACTGACATCCCAGCATACTCTTTTTCAGTAGGAACCACATGGTCAACATTAGCCTAGAACTCTGACTTAGACCCCAGGAAGAAGTTGTCATGCATTTAGAGGCTATATTGACCAGAAACAGAATGTTCTTTAAACATTAGAATCACAGTAAGGGCCATGAGTCACTCCCACCATTAAAGGTGCAAGGGAGGGGCTGGAGCAGTGGCTCGGTGGTTATGGCACTTGTCCGAGTTCAAACCCCAGCACCATGTACACAACAAAGTGAACAACGAAAGCCAGGTGAAAAACTAAATAAAATTGATTCTCTGTCTCTCTATCACTGTCCTCCTCTCTTAAAAAAAAAAAAAGTGCAAGGGAATGAGGTCAACCCAGGAAACAGCAGACCCATGGCTCCCGCCAGCCTCACTCCCTGGCACATGCTCCTGAAGGAAAAGGCAGCGAGGCAACTGTGCTATTTAAACTGTTCTTTCTTTCCCGTTCTCATTTTTTCCCCAGACTGTAGAACCAAATTTAAATTAGTTAAAAACATGAATGATGTGATTCCACTATTTTAGGAAAAAGAGAATGAGTGAGCCTAACTAATTGGAAGCTGTGGTCTGTGTGAATCATGAAAGTTTAAGATTTCAAAGGTTCAGAAGGTTGAGAAGGCAAAAGGACGAGCATCCAAAATCTGTCATCAATCAATATGCTGCCTCCAAAGATCTCCCTCTGACCATCACCCATCCTTTCTGTTGGCCAAATCTAGTTCCCAATTCTAAGCATTTTTTGACCTATTGAGACATCCAATTTTGGATGTCTCTGCCCCTCTCTCATTCACCCTTCCCTGGTCTTACAAACCTCTCTACCCAGACTCCTTACAATGGTCATTACACAAACTTATTTGCAAGTAACTTTTAATTTCTTGACCCCCTCTTCTTCTACTGTACTTAACAGATCAAGCTCAACTATCACCTATTTATACACCTGAGAGATTGAAAAATATTGTTTAACCTGTTTCTCTTCAATCTGTTTCTGTCTTACTATTTGGACTGATTTCACTTTAAATTCATGAGTGCAAATCAAAAGTGGGATACAAACCCGTGCTGCATGACAATTCTACATCTCTTTACTGAGATGGAGATGCTTCTCCTAGAAGAGTCTGTTTTAACAGTTCTCTCGTGTCCTCAAAACTCCAACACCCTTTTCAACCTCTTTACTCAGCTGAAGACCTCATGACATATGTTACTAATGACTGTGACAGACAAAACACCCTCACCTTTCCACCAGCAGATCTGCCACCTCTTATCCATATCCATACATTGACTTTCTTCCTCTCCAAGTGAATGGATCCCTAACCCTATCTAAGTTCAACTCTTCCAGTGAGCTTTGAATCCCATCCCCTTTATCTTTTTTTTTTTAAAGAGAGTGAGGGACAGTGAGAAAGAGAAAGACAGAAGCAGTTTTATTTAGTTTTTCATGTAACTTCCATTGCTCCACCACTTCATTATGTATGTGGTGCTGGGGTTCGAACTCAAGTCCTTGCGCATGCTAGGCAAGCACTGTAACCACTTAGCCACCACTCCAGCCCCCGCATCCCCTTTTGTCGTAAGATCTTGTTTCTGCAACTATTCCTTTGTTCTCTTCCATCATTAATTTCTCACCCTCTACTAATCTATTCCTATCATCTTACAAGCATGTCCTAGGATCTCCCATCTTCAAAAAACCCCATCTACATCTTCCTCCAGCTGTTGTTCCCTTTATCTTTCTTCAAAGCAAAATTTAAACAAATTGCTCTTATGCATTCTTACCAGTCCCTCATATTCTATTCCCTCCTCTTCCTCCACATCTGGCTCTGATTTCATTTCCTGCATTCTATTGAAACTGATTTAATTAAGGCCATCAGAGACCTGTTTGTGACCATTTTTTTAGCCTCATCTTGTTCAACCTCAGCAACTTTCAACCTCATTGTCCCTTCCTTCTAGGATATCAGGGAACCCTTCAACCTCTTCTCCTCTCCCCTTTAATTGTTGTTACTCCTCTGACCTACAGCTAAATGTTGTTGGGCCCTAGTGCTCAATCTGGGCCCTCTCAATTTTCTCTCTCCACTTTCTCTGTGGAGAAGTCATCCAGTTTCATGACTTTAAATGCCATCCTCCAGTGACTCCCAAAATTATATTCTTGTTTTATCTCTTCCTTAAGCTCCAGGGCTACATATCTAATTGCTTCCTTGACATATCGCTTAGATATCTAATAGGAAGCTGAAGTGTAACATGACTAAAACAGAACTTTTATTCTATACAATGTCTGTAATCTGTTTCTCCCATGTTTTCTGCCTCCAAAAATGCTAAAAACCATCCAAAGGATGTTGGTTTTCTATTGCTTCATAACAAACTACCACAAACTTAGTGGCTTAAAACAACCCACATTTGGGCTGGAGCAGTGGCTCGGTGGTTACAGCGCTTGCCTGGCATGCACAAGTACACAGGTTCAAACCCCAGCGCCCATGTACGCAATTAAGTGTCAGAGCAACAAAGGCCATGTGAAAAACTAAATAAAAATTGATTCTCTCTGTCTCTCTCTCACACACACTGTCCTTCTTTAAACAAAAAAAAAAAAAAAAAAAAAAAAAACCTTTATTTCCATACAGTTTCTGTAGCTCAGAAATCTAGTAATGACTTATCTGGGTTCTCTGCCTCAGGGCTTTGCCAGACTACAATTCAGGTGTCAGCTGAGACTGCGGTCTCATAAGAGGTTGCCTGGGGAAGGCTCCACTGCCAGTCTCTCATCAGTTGTTGGCAGAATTAATTTCCTTGCAGCTGCAGGACTAAGAGCTTCCATTTCTTGCTGAAGGCCCTCCTCAGCATCAAGAGGCTGCCCAGAATTCTTGGCCAGCCACTTATTCTATGGCAGTTTGCTTCTTCAAAGCCAGGGAAGGGGAGTCTCTCTGGTGTGGGCTGGCTAGCAAGAAGGAATTTTATATAATATAATGATGTCATCATGAGTGTCTCCTCCCACCATCTTTGCCATATTCTATTGGTTAGAAACAAGTCACAGGTTCCACCTACACTCAAGGGAGGGGTTACAAAAAGTGCACATACCAGAATGCAGAAATTATGAGGGCCACCTTAGGGTCTGTCCAATACATGGATGAGCAGTGGCTAGTCTTTTGTCTTTCTGGTGTTAAACAGGTAACAACTGATCAAAAATAAACACAAGAAAAAAAAAAACAGGGGCTGGAGCAGTGATTCAGGAGTTACAGCGCTTGCCTGGCATGCACAAGGCTGTGGGTTCGAACCCTAGCACCATGTACACAGTGAAGTGTTGGAGCAACAACAGCCACATGAAAAACTAAACAAAGGGGCTGGAGAAGTGGCTCCGCAGTTATGGCACTTGCCCAGCATGTGCAAGTATGCAAGTTCAAACCCCAGCACCACGTACACAACAAAGTCTCAGAGCAACAAAAGCCACGTGAAAAACTAAACAAAATTGATTCTCTCTCTCTCCTTTCCTTCTCTCTCTCTTAAAAAAAAAAACACTCAAACTCACACACTTATATATATTTTCAAAGGACAAGTACTAATTTCTTGGAAAAACCAGAGTCTAAATGTGTGTTGCCAAAGAAAAAGGTTTTCCTTAGTACCACATAAATTTAATGGCACCCCTAACCTCAAGGGAAAGAGCACCTAACATTATGCAGGAACATGTGAGTTCTTGTTGGTCTTGCTCCCCTGTCTCTTTATGCCCTTCAAACCAGTAAAGTTCTGGGCCCAATGTCACAGCCCCTTACTAAACTACCACCTCTTGATAACCTCTTTGCTACACAACGGAACTGTCTTTGGAATTGCGCTTTCTCTTTTCCGTCAGACTAACAAAACCACTGGCCAAGTACTAGCCTCATTCCACCCCCTGGAAGTGAAATAGAGAGTGAGAAAGGGTGTTTCCTCCTCCAATTACATAACCAATTCTCTCTTGATTGACGTGTTAAATAATCTCGATTTCCTTTTCTAATTTTGTACTCTGCTCTGTCAGGAATGTTTTGCTATTTCAATCCATCTCAAACTGGTTTTGTAAGTAGGTGAACTGAAAGGAACCAACTAAAAATAAATAAACATCTAGATTCATTACTTCCCTTAGACTTAGCTGCTCAAGCTCAGTAAGACCCGAAGTGAGATCACAAAGCAGTTGATCAATGGTGAAAATCAACAGTTTGAGGCCTCAAGGGGGTCAAAGAATTGCTGGAGTATGTTACTAGAGCAAGCTTGATGGACGGATAGGAGGTGGTAGTCCAAGGGAGGGATGCTTGAAATCAAGATACTAGAAGTGTATAGAAATCAATGGTGACACGTGGTTAGACACGTGTCCTTTGACCTGTCGTTGATTTAACTTATCAGTCTCGCTGCAAAGGAAGTTGTCCAATACCTGCTACTGGTTTTGTTGATTATCTTCATCTTGTTCCAGATACTCTTATGACCAAGGCTAACTTTCTCTGGGTACTTCAAAGGAAAATATCTGCAGAGAAACTGCTTATGGGGTTCCGTGGGTCTTCCCGGGAAATGTTGCCAAGAGGGAGGAATTTGGATGCAAGCCTCTTGGTCATGCAGTGGCTTTCTCCTATAGTGCTGTGCACCTTCCACCTCCCACACATCCCCTCTGGAGCCTGCTGGCACTGAAAAGGGTTAGAGCCATTATCATAGTGTTATAGGCACCTCTCATTGAGTCCCTTGAACAATTCAGGATAAAGTGCATAGAGAAAAATCAGAGCTCTAATTATGGGTTGGCCCGCTGAGATAATGTTTGCAGGCATGCTTTTCATGATTAAATCAGAGGCACACCATGGAAAAGGAGATATTTTTATTCTTGCCTCTTTGAAATTGACTTTTCTGTCACTAAATTATCTGTCCCAACAGATCCTCTTTGAGTTCAGTAAAATTGCATCATGAAGATTCTTTTTATTTGAAAATTACTCAGTTTAGGAGAACATAAAATGAAGTTATCTTACTAATTGTAATCATGGTAACGAAGTTTGCATTTCTTCAGCCAGCACAGGTGCAGCTGCTGGAAACAAAATTCTTCTGTCCACAATCCGCCTCTCTTACACCAAACAACCACTCCTCTTCTCACAAGTTCTGAGACCTTTACAGTCTGGATTCATTTACCCTGTTAGATCTTTGAAAAGAGTGGTTTGTTTGTTTGTTGTTTGTTTGCTTGTTTAAGAGAGATGGACAGTGAGAGAGAGAGGACAGAATCAACTTTATTTAGTTTTTCATGTGGCTTTCATTGCTCAAATACTTTGCTGTGTACGTGATGCTGGGGTTTGAACTCACGTATGCCAGGCAAGCACTGTAACTGCTGAGCCACTGCTCCAGTCCAAGGGTGGTTTATTTTTATAAAAAATGAATTCATATTTCTTATTTTAAAATCCAAGAGATATATAAAAGTGACAAGTCACCCCAAATTGCATACACTTAGTGAAAGTCATTCTAGATATATGTCTATACCTATGTGTAAAATTTTAACAAGTTTTATTGAGATATGATTTGCAGGGCATACAATTCACCTATTGAAAGTATACAATTCAGTCATTTTTAGTGTTTTAACAAAACTCTGTGACCATCACTGCTATCTAATTTTAGAACATTTTCATCACCGCCCCCCAAATCCTAAATCCATTAGAAGTCATCCTCCATCTCTCTCTGTCCCCAGTCATCAATTGATAGACACTCAGGCTGTTTCTACCTTGTGGTTATCACCGAACATTTGTGTACAGGTTTTTGTATGGACATCCATTTTCATTTTCCTCAGGTACACATCTACAAATGGAATTTCTGAATCATATGGTAATACTATGATTAGCTTTTTAATTGTGACATAAAATTAACCACTTTAACCAATTTTAAGTGTATAGTTCATTAAAGTACATTCACACTAAGGTACAACCATTATCACCATCATCCATCGCTGGAATTTTTTATGATGTAAAACTGAAACTCTGCACTCATTAAATAATCCCTCTCCATTCTTATCCTCCCCCAACTCCTACCATCCTCTATGAATTCAGTCTAAGAACTAGATTCAGTTTTACCTTACAAGAAACTTCTATGCTGTTTCCCAAAGTGGTTCCTCTATTTTACAATCCCACCAGCAGTGTTTGAGGGTTTTACTTTTTCCACATTTCTGCCAATGCTTTTCATTATTTCTCCTTTTAATTTTAATTCTTCTAATGGTTATGAAGTTCAACTTGTCAATATTTCATTTGGTTGCTTACACTTTTGGTATCACATATATTCAACCATTTCCTTAAAAAGATCATATATTTTGACTGCTTTACTTTGGATTTTTGAATGTCTCCAAAAGCCATATGTTAATGGCTTGTTTCCCAGGGTCCCTATTATTGGTAAGTTGAGGAAACTTTGGGGGTGGGGCCTTATGGGAGGTCTTTAGGTCATTGGGAATGTGCCCTTATAGGAGACTGTTGGATCCTAACCACTTCCTCTTTCTCTTTGCTCCCTGGTTTTTGAGGTGAATAGTGTTGCTCTCCAGGCCCTCCTGCCAGGATGTGCTGCTCTGCCACAGGCCCAAAGCAGCAGGGCCAACTGATCATGGACTAGAACCTCCAAAACTATGAACCAGAATAAATCTCTCCTCTTTCTAAGTTTATTATCTCAGGTTTCTTATTATAGTGATAGAAATCTGACCAACACAATGACCAAAAAGATTAAGCCAGAGTATGCAAGTTGGTCTAACATCCAAAAACCAATGTAATACACCATATCATTAGAATGAATGATAAAAACCCACATGTTTATTATCTCAATAGATGAAGGAAAAGCATTTGACAAAATTCAACAGACTTTCATGATAAAAACACTCAATTAAACCATGTCTGGAAGAAAATTTTGTTAAAAGCATAGTTCAAGGTCACTTAAGATATCCTTACAAAGAATATCTATTGAAAAAAATCACCAGATGAATGATTATTTTCCCACCAAGATCAGAAAAAAAAATGAGGTCCATCCACTTCATCCCTTCTTTTTTGGGGGGGGAATAAATATTTATTTTTATTTTTTTATTAAGGAGTTGAGTTATTGTACAATCATAAATGCATACGAAGCAACATGTATTAGGCATGTAATCTTAAACCAGAATTACCCCAACATCACCCACCCCCTAGTCTCTTGACTCTTCTACAGTTTTCCTTACAAGCAATGCTTAGATTGTGAATTGTTTGTAATTAAATGATTATACAAGTATTATTGGATTCTCAGGGGGATACACAATATGCTATATTGTTGATTGTCTTGACTCTTCTACATTTTTCCTTACAAGAAATATAAATGCTTAGATTGTGAATTTTTTGGAATTAAATGATTACACAAGTATTATTGGATTCTCAGGGGGGTACACAGTATGCTAGACTGCTGATTGTCTCTCTAGATCCCATCCTATTCTCCCTCTCTGTACCCTCCCTCCTCCCCTACCCATCTCCTCTCTTCTCCTCTCCCCACACATATCTGTGGTTGTCCTAGATTATGTGTTACCATGCCCCTGCTGGGTCCAATCTGTGAGTATTACCACCTTTCACCCAAGATTGGGTTTAGTTCCAGCCTCCACAAATGAGTGAAAACATTTGACCCTTAATTCTCTGGGTTTAGCTAACTTTGCTCAGCATGACTTCTTCTGTAGCCATCCATTTACCTTCAAAGGCCACAATATCATTGTTTCTAATTGCTGAGTAGAATTCCATTGTGTGTGTGTGTGTGTGTGTGTGTGTGTGTGTGTGTCATAGCTTTGGATCCATTCATCCAGTGAGGGCATCTGGGTTGGTTCCATAATTTAGCTATTATAAATTGAACTGCTATGAACATAGATTTTTGCACCTCATCACTTCTATTCAATATTTTACTAGAGATTCTGCCAGAGTAAGCAATGCAGTGAAATTTTAAAAAATTCAAAATTGGATAGGATTAAGTATGAGTACATATGATGTAATCTTTTTTTATTATGACATAATCTTGTATGTAGAAAATCCTAAGGAATCCACTAAAAAGATCACTAAAACTAATAAACAAGTTCAACAAGAATTCAGGATACAGATTCAATATACGAAAATCAATTTTATTTACATATATACATATTTTTTAAGAAAGAGGGGACAGTAAGAAAGAGAGAGAAGTAGCAATCTTTATTTAGTTTTTCATATGACTTTTATTCCTGGGACACTTCATTCTGTACGTAGTCCTGGGGCTTGAACCTGCGTATTTGCGAATATCAGGCAAGTGCTATAACCACCAAGCCACCACTCCAGCCCCAACATTTATGTATACTTTTAAATGAATAATAGAAAATGAATCTAAGAAGACAATTCCATTTATAATAGCATTAAAAGAATAAAATTCTTATGACTAAATTTAACAAAAGAAGCACAAAGCTTATACCCTAAAATTATAAAACACTGTTTAAGAAAGTAAAGAAGCTATTTACATAAGTAGAAAGACATGATATTCATGGGTTGGAAGATGAAATACAGTTAAAGAGAAATAATCTCCTTGGGCTGTAGCTATGGCTCAGTGTAGAGTGCTAACCTGGCATGCGCTAGGACCCAGGTTACAACCTCAGCACCACATGTACAACTAAGTGTTGCCCAAATTTATCTATAGATTCAATATAATCTCTGTCACAATCTCAACTGACTTCTTTGTAGAAACTGACCAAGTGACTTAAATTTATGTGGAAATTTAATGTAGTTCTTACATTTAGCTCTATAACCCATTACCCATTTTGAGTTAATTTTTATAGATGAAAATAGGGATCCAACTTCATTCTGGGTTGTTTTTTTTTTTTCACAACATCATTCTTTACATGTAGATACTCACTTGATCCAGCACCATTTGTTGAAAAGGCAATCTTGCTAGATGCAGTGGTGCCCACCTGTAATCCAACCCCTCAGAAGGCTGAGGCAGGAGGATCACAAGTTCAAAGCCAACCTCAGTAACTTAGCGAGGCCCCCAAGCAACTTAGTGATACCCTGTCTCCAAATACAAAGGATTAAGGATGTGACTCAGTGGTTAAGCACTGCTGGGTTCAATTCCTGGTACCAAAAAAAAAAATTCTTGACCCCCATTGAATTACTTGGTGACCTTGTTAAAAGGCAATTGACCATAAAAATAAGGATTATTTCTAGACCCTCAATTCTGTTCCACTGACCTGTACATGTTAATTGTTCAATATTTAATGTAATTATTGATACAGTTATCAATAATTTAGGTCTAGTATCTTTAGTCCTTTCTATTTCCTTTTCTTCCATTTCCCTTTTTCTGTCTTCTTTTGGACTATTTGAACATTCTATAATATTCCATTTTAATTCATCAATTGGTTTTTGTGACTATCTTTGTGTGGCTGGAATTATGTTGTTTTTACAAGTTAGTTTTGTTTTAATGATTACAGATCACAAATAACAAATACTTAAAGTTTTACAGACTATTTCAAATTAACTTTCTATTATTTCACATAAAGTATTGAAACCTTGCAGCTATACAGGTTCATTGAGTATTAATCCATTGAAAAAGATTTTTTGGGTATATGCAGAGAGTTAAAACTCCCAGGGGTGCTTAACCACTGAGGCACAACCCCATCTCTTTTTATTTTTTATTTTAAAACAAACTCTCAAGTTGCTTAGGGCCTTGTTAAATTGCTGAGGCTGGCCTCAAACTTGCAATCTTTTGCCTTAGTCTCCTGAGTTGCTGGGATTACAGGCATGTGCCACCACATCCAGCTTATCACTGATCTTTATGATATAGTTAGCATTTGTATAATACATCCATTGAAACTCCACTAGATAATCTTATCATTCTTACTTTAAATAAGTATGAATATTTTATAAACTTTTGGAGGAAAAAAAGTAAGTCTGGCATTTTTACTGTTACTATTTCTATAGCTGTCTATTTCTGAAGAAATAAATTTCCCTATGTTAACAGTTCTTTCAACCTGAAGAATTTCCCTTAGTATTTGTTGCAGAGTAAGTGGTAAATTCTGAGTTTCCCTTTGTCTGGGGAAACAAAATAAAACAAAACAACCAAAACTTGTCTTTCTCTCTCATTCATGAAGAATATTTTATTTTTGCTGAATATGAAATTCTGGATTGAGGGTTCCATGGTGTTCATGCCTCCATAATTTCTGATGAAAAATCTATAAGTTTTCAAATCATTACTCCTCTGTGTATAAAGTGTTTTCTCTAACTGGTTCCAAAGATTTTCCTTAATTTTTGGCTTTAAATACTTTAGTGTAAAGTTTCTTAATGTGTTTTTTTCCAAGTTTGTCTTGTTAATGTTTTCAAAATCTTCTTAAATTTGTTAATTTGTGTCCTTTATCAAATTTGGGAGATCTTGGGGCTGGAGCTGTGGTTCAGCAGTTACACTGCTTGCCTGGCATGCACCAGGACGTGGGTTTGAACCCCAGAATTACGTACACAATAAAGTGTCAGAGCAATGAAAGCCACATGAAAAACTAAATAAAATTGATTCCCTGCCTCTCTGTCTCTTTTTAAAAAAAAAAACTGAGGGGCTGGAACAGTGGTTCTGCTGTTACAGAGCTTGCCTGGTATGAGGGAGTATGCTGGTTCAAATCCCAGCACCACGTACACAACAAAGTGTTTGAGCAACGAAGGCCTTGTGAAAAACTAAATAAAGCTGTCTCTTCAAATATTTTTTACTGCACCAATATCTTTTTATTCTCTTTTTAGAACAGATACATTGCATCTTTTGATTTTTTTTTCACATATCCCCAAGGCTCTGTTCATTTTTTCCCAGACCATGTTTTACTTTTTTTTCTAATTGGATAATTTGCACTGATTCATGTTTATCACTATTTACTTATTCTTTCCTCTGTCTTCTCCATTATGTTATTGAGTCTATGCAGTAAGTTTTTTATTTCAGAGATTGTAATTTTTGGCTCTGAAATTTTCATTCAGTTCTTTTTTATAGTTTGTAGTTCTTTGCTGAGAATACCTGTTTTTCTTTTTTTCATTTCAAATGTGTTTTTCTTTGCCTTGTGGAGAATAGTTACAAAACTGCTTTAAAATTTCTTTCTGATCATTCTGCCTTCTGAGTTATCTTAGGGTTAGCAGTTGTTGCATATGTTTTCTCTCAAGAATTTTTCACATCTGGGGCTGGAGCAGTGGCTCGGTGGTTACGGAGCTTGCCCAGCATGTACAAGTACACGGGTTCAAACCCCAGCACCCATGTACACAACTAAGTGTTAGAGCAATAAAAGCCATGTGAAAAGCTCAATAAAAATTGATTCTCTCTGTCTCTCCCTCTCTCGCGCTGTCCTTCTCTCTTAAAAAAAAATTTCACATCTTTCAGTTCATTTTTATGTTGAGTAATTTTGTATTGTATCTTCCCCCACCCAGCACTGGAGATTGAACCCAGGGTGTCATGCATGCTAAGCAAGCACTCTATCACTGAGCTATCCTCAGCCCTTGTGTTATATCTCATATGTTATGAGTGTTGTATTGGATAAACTGTGCATTCTCTTACACTCTAGAGATTAGTTGGTTTTTTTTTCTAGCAAACAACCAACCTTATTAAGCTCAGAATGTAATTTCTGTCTTATCTTCTATGGTAGTTCAAATCTCAGTTCAGTTCTCTAAGCCTTATTATGCTGCTTTGGGTCTATCTTATTCATTTAAACATTATTCTGAAAGCTGTACAGGTGGTCATTCTGATATTTGGTCATGTAGTCCAGGTACATGCATTTGCCCATACATCATAGCTCTTGGCTTACACTGAGACTTAGGTGGCTCCTTAACTGAATTAATGGGCCCCCTGTTCTGCCACGCTCCCCTATAGGATTCTAACTCCATTCTCTGACTAGCAGGGGTCTGCTTTTCATAGCCATGAACACTGGGCTTCCATTTAACTATTAGCCATAGGTGCTTCTGCATTGCTCCGCAGCTAGGACCCAGCCTTCAAGCAAAGTCACAAAAGCAAAGGAAGGAAACAGAACAGAGTTCAACTCCATGTTGGTTGTCTACTCAGTTTTTTACTTTCCTCAATGATCCGCCTGCCTTTACCTTTTTCACTCTACAGAATCATTTCGTATTTTGTCTAATGACCTTAACTGACTGGAGAGATGGACTGGACAGGGCTTACACCACCATGCTAGAACTCAAAACCTGTCATAATGTTCAAACACTAATTACTGTTCTGACGCTATGTTGACTTACAGTGGTTGCTCTATACATGTCAGTTCCCTTTTCCTAGAAAGGGATAACAAACATATTTTAGTAAAAATCAAACCTGTTTTTAAGACAATTCTCAGGAAAAATTTCATTTGCTATGGATGGATTATCTTTGTCTCAAGCCCCTTTAATAGGGGCTTATCTTAATCACAGAGTACCACAAATGCAGATAAGTACAATAAATTTTTTTTAAAGAGAGAAGGAGGGAGAGAGAGAGAGAGAAACAATTTTTTATATAGTTTTTCATGTGGCTTTCGTTGCTCCAAGACTTGTTCGTTGTGTACGTGGTGCTGGAGTTTGAACTCGAGTACTCACAGATGCCGGGCAAGCACCATAACGTGAACCACTGCTCCAGCCCAAATACAATAAATTTTAAGAGTACAATTTAAGAATCATGATAAGTCTTTACTAAGTTTTGAAATTTGAACATGTTTGTTTCTTACTGTTCACAGGATTGCATGAATTTGGACTAAATTTCCTTTTCCTCTTTTTTTTTTAAGAGAGTGAGTCAATTTTATTTATTATTCATTGGGTTTTTGTTTCTGATACCTACTTGTGTATGTGGTGCTGGGATTCAAACCCAGATCCTTGTGCATGCCTGGCAAGCATTCTACCCCTGAGCCACCTCTCCAGCCCCAGGCAATACTTTCTTGATTGCTATGTAATATCAGGAGCCAAATCAATTAGATCAGTTGATTATGTGTTTTTTGTTTTGTTTTGGTACCAGGAATTGAACCCAGGGGTGCTTAACCACTGAGACACACCTCCAGTTTTTTTCATATTTTATTTTGAGACAGGGTCTCGCTAAATTGCTAGGGCCTTGCTAAGTTGCTCAGGCTCGCTTTGAATTTACAGTCCTCCTGGCTCAGTCTCCTGAGTCACTGGGATTACAGGCACCACTGCCGGCTCTAATTATGTGGTTCCAACCAGATAAAAATCGTAGACTTAAAATTCTTTTGTAAAAACAGCTATACCAAAAAATTGCCAAAATATGAATTAAACAATAGTGCATTTATCTGCCTATAATTGCTAAATGAGCAGACAATGAAACATCAAATGCACTCAGAGAGAAATGAGTATAAGTAGTCGAATATACTCTCCAACTGATCTGTAACTCAGAGTTAGTCATTCCCATCGGTTCATGATCATTATCATGCCTGTTTTGGGAAAGGGACTTCTGGAGGTTGTTTGTTTTGTCCCCATTCCCCAAAATCCATCTCTACATCCATACCACAACAGCACATACACACCAGCAATAATTCTAATGAATTTTGTCATTTGGTGCTACTGGGGATTGAACTGTACCACTAAGATACATTCCCCAGGTCTTTTTTATTGCTAAATTGCCAAGGCTGACATGGAACTTGTGATCCTCCAACCTCAGCCTCCTGAGTTGCTGGGATTACAGATGTTTACTACTGCCCCTTGCAATAATTCTTTTTTTTTTTTTTTTTTTTTTTTTTTAGAGAGAGAAGGACAGTGAGAGAGAGAGAGACAGAGAGAATTAATTTGTATTGAGTTTTTCACATGGCTTTCATTGCTCTGACACTTAGTTGTGTACATGGGTTGCTGGGGTTTGAACCCGTGTAGTTGCGCATGCCGGGCAAGTGCTGCAACCACCGAGCCACCACTCCAGCCCCTCCCTTGTAATAATTCTAAGACATTTAAAGTGTATTCTTTGCTGGGGTGTAGCTCAGTGGTTGACCACTTACTTGCCTAGCATACACATAGCTCTGTTTTCAATCCTTAGCACTGCAAAATAAAGTGTATTCCTTAAACTATATGTCTCACAAAACATATATTATTTTATATATGTTTTAAAAATCCTTGTCATGGGGCTGGAGCGGTGGCTCAGCAGGTACAGCACTTGCCTGGCACGTGCAAGGATTCGAGTTCAAACCCCAGCACCATATACACAACGAAGTGTCAGAGCAAGGAAGCCCACATGAAAAACTAAATAAAATTAATTATTTTTCTCTTTCACTGTCCTCTTTCTTTAAAGATAAAATAAAAATCATTGTCATTATGCTTTAGGTCCCATTCCGTTTCTTCTGTTTTTGACTCGGTACTCTTATTAATACACATGCTTGTTTTTTGGGCACATCTAGTCTGTCGCATTGTCTTCCACAGAATTTATCCACTGCATACTACTTATCTAATTTCCCAGTGATCAACACTTAGATTGTCCCCATATTCTACAAAGAGCATTGAAATCTCCAAATATGTACCCTTATGGATCTGCTTAAGAATTTCTTTGTGAGATATATATGTAGAATGGAATTATAAACCACAATGATAGTATATGTGTTTTGCATAAATTCTGCCAGATTGCTCTCAAGAATGTCTTGTATTAGTCTATACCAGGATTTCAATAAATTACAGTCCATGGTTCAGGTCTCTCCAGCCACCTGTTTCTAAAAATGAAGTTACTGGAACACAACCAAACCTATTCATTCATATATTGCCCATGGCTACTTTTGTGACACAACTGCAGAGTATAACAGTTAAGACGGACACCATTGGGCTGGAGTGGCAGCTCAGTGGTTGGAGCACTTGCCTGGCATGCAGGAGGACCCAGGTTCGAACCCCAATATCACATACACAACTAAGTGTCAGAGAAGTAAAGACCAGATGAATAAATAAAATTGATTCTCCCTCTCTCTCTCTCTCTCTCTCCATCTCTCTTTAAAAAAAAAAAACAAAGAGGATGGAGATGGAGTGGTGGCTCAGCAGTTGTGGCACTTGCCCAGCATGCGAAAGGATGCAGGTTCAAACCCCAGTACTATGTACACAGCAGAGTGTTGGAGCAACGAAAGCCACATGAAAAACAATCGGATAGAATTGATTCTTTCTCTCTCTTACTGTCCCTCTCTCTTTAAAACAAAACAAAACAAAAAGCATTAAAAAAAAAAAAGCTCCTTCTTCCTTTAAAAAAAGAGACACCAGCCAAAAATTATTTACTATCTGGACCTTTCTAGAAAACAGTTTGTATAGTATTGATTCTGTAGAATTAATTAGGGCTTCCTTTGTTGTCTAGTATAGTATGCAGTAAATATTTGTAAATATTATATGTGGATTAGAAAAAAGAATGTATCCTCTGCCTACTGTAGAATTTAATGTATAGTTAGCAGTTGAACATTATTAATGGTATTATTAAAACTATATATCTGTTTACTTTTTGTTTGCTAACCTTTGACTTGTTGTTAAATCTACGAATACATTGATAATCTATCTCAGAATTCCATCAGTTTGTTATTTTACATAGTTTGAGGCTATATTCTGTTGTCTCTATATTCATTATGTCTATATGGCCCGTGCAGTCTGTGGTTTTTTTCCTAACATCTAACAATCCTCTTTGCCTCTTATTTTTGTCTAGGAATCTCTCTCATCAGAAAGATTGCTATCCAATTTTCTTTTTTGTTCTTTTTCTATTTTTTTATTTTCAACCTATTATCTTTGCTTTCAGTGTATCTCATGTAGATGGCATATTGTTGAACCTTGTGCGTATGTGTGTTTCCAACCTTACTTGACAGCTTCCAGATTTTAAGTTATGAATTTTACCCATTTATATTTATTGATATCTCTGGGTCCTTTCACGTTTTCTATGTGTACTTCACTTTGTTCCTTTGATTTATTTTTCTTTCTTGCTTTCCGATACATAGGTAAAATTTTTACATAAGTAAAATGTGTTTTCTTTTTGTTGTATGATTGCTGTTAATATTTATGTTTATTTGTTACTATTAATATAATTTATCAATAATTATCCTCCAAGCAAAACAATAATTTTAACATATTTTCATATCCATCATGATCAAGATTGTGTTGATATTATCTAAAAGATTTGTTCCAGGGGCTGGAGCAGTGGCTCAGCGGTTTCGGCACTTGCCTGGCAAGCATGGGGACCCAGGTTCAAACCCCAGCACCACATACACAATTAATTGCTGGAGCAACGAAGGCCATGTGAAAAACTAAATAAAGTTGTTTCTCTCTTTCTCTGTCTCTCTCACTGTCCCTCTCTCTTAAAAAAAAAAAAAAAAGATTTGTTCCAGATTTTTAATATTCTTTTTCTCTTTTTATTCCTTTGGTCATTGAGCTTTTAAACAATGGTAACATTTGCTAAGTTGATCATCCTTACATTTACTAAGCATCTTGCAATATTCTCTTTTTTTACAAATTTTTTTTAAGAGAGGACAGTGTGTGTGAGAGAGAGACAGAGAGAATCAATTTTTATTGAGTTTTTCACATGGCTTTTGTTGCTCTGACACTTAGTTGTGTACGTGGGTATGCTGGGGTTTGAACCCGTGTACTTGCCCATGCCAGGTAAGCGCTGTAACCACCGAGCCACCGCTCCAGCCCCTTGCAATATTCTCTTGATTTCTGTACTTGCTTGAACTTTTTCAAGAGTATTTCCAAAGTGGTAATCTTATAAGGCTTATGCTAAAAATACTTTCATAATAGTCAAATGTAGATTATAACTTCAATGCATAAAAATCTTTTGTTTAAAACTTCAAAATCATTACTTTGTTGATTTCTGGAGTCCACTTTTTCTGTGGGAAAACCAATGTCAATGTGATTCTTATTCCTTTATAGTGATCTTTGAAAGCTCTTTGTCTGATATTTTCTGAAGATTGTAGAATTTTCTCTTCACCTTTGATGTTCTTAAATTTCACCATAAGATGTCTAGATGTGATTTTTTTTAAAAAGCTGTTCAGCTTCACATGTAAGGAGTCTTTTCAATCCCAGAAACTTTATCATCAGCACTTCAAATATTACTTTCCGATGATTTTATTTTCCTTTTATGCTGAGTCTTGTTATTTGGATGTTAATGTTTCAAATTCTATTCTTCAGATATCTTAGCTTATATTATATATGTTACTTGCTTCTGGGAGAATTTCTTAATCTGATCTTCTGATTCATTAATTTGTTCTTCAGGTGATTCTATCCTGCTGTTTATACCATCTAATATTTCAATTATTGTACTTTTCATACCTTATATATTCATTTATGCTTCTTATGTCTCCTTTATCATATTATTAAATAGCCTCTCTTATTTTCTCCATCTTTTTTCTCCTTATCTCTTTTCCTTCTCTCTTTGAGAATAATAACTTCATTGTCATTAAAAACAATGACTTTGGGGCTGGAGTGGTGGCTCAGTGATTATGTGCTTACCTTGCATGCGCAAGGATGTGAGTTTGTACTCCAGCACTACAGACACAATGAAGTGTTGGAGCAACAAAGGCCACATGAAAAACTAAATAAAATTAATTCTCTCTCTCTCTCCCTGTCTCTCTCTTTTTTTAATTAAGGAGTTATTGTACAATCATAAATGCATACAAAGCAACATGTGTTAGGCATATGATCTTCAAATCAGAATTACTCCCACATCACCCCCTCTGTCTCTTTAAAATAACAATAATAATAATGACTTTGCTGCAACTTTCTAAACGCTGCAAGAGACTGAAGAAAGAAGCACAAACGCCTTAAGGAAAATAAGTGTAATATTTTATTCCAAACAAATTGTCCTTCAAGAGTACAGGCAAAAGATAAACAGCTCTAAACATAAAAGAATTCTGATAATTTCACTGAGTTCTAATGGAGAAAACTGTGAGAGAATAAATGTAGTCCTACCAAGAACTGACTGGAAAAGCTGCCACAAAGAACTGGCAAAGAGCATTGGATTTTTAATAATGGAGAGCAAGACAGAAGCATGCCATGATTGCGATGGAAGAATGGATTACAAATGATCTAGAAAAGACACAGCTGACAAAAATTCAGACGGAAAGAGAGAACAAAGCCAGAACAGGGTCAACACGTTGTGGTATAAATGTGTTTCTTTGGGCTGGAGCAGTGGCTCAGCAGTTGGAGCGCTCGCCTGGCATGCATGAGGACCTGGGTTTGGATTCCAGCACCACATACACAAATGAGTGTTGGAGAAACTAAGGCCAGATGAAAATATAAATAAGATTGATTCTCTTTCTTTCTCTGAAAAAAAATGTGTTTCTTCCTCGTTAATAGTTTGAGCTGAGGAAGAAAGTAGAATATTTAAATTTCACCATTGCTCATAGTGGAGAATTAATGGACTCTGGATTAAAAAAAAATAGAGGATTATGATAGTTGCACAAAATTACAAAGGTAAAAACTAAAAAATAATAAAAATATTCCAAATTATAGAAGAAACACATACACACTTGAAGCAAATAACTGAGAAAATCTGAGTAAGATTGGCGATCACAGATAATTGATTGTATCTTGGCTTCTATAGTATACCACAGTTTTACAAAACATTACCATTGAGTGGAAAATAGTTACAAGGTACATGGAGTCTCTACATTATTTCTTACAAGTACACGTGAATCTACAAATCTATCAATAGAAAAATTTTTTAAAGAGAGAGAGGGACAGGGAAAGAGAAAGAGAATCAATTTTATTTAGTTTTTCATGTCACTTTTGTTGCTCTGACTTTTCATTGTGTACATGGTGCTGGGGTTTGAACCCGCATCCGTGCACATGCCAGGCAAGTGCAGTAACCTCTGAGCCACCCATCCAGCCCCTATCAATAATTTTTTTTAAAAGGGTGAGAGTGGGGCTGGAGCGTTGGTTCAGGGGTTACGGTGCTTGCCTGGCATGCACAAGTACATGAGTTCGAACCCCAGCACCCCGTACACAAGAAGTCTCGGAGAAACAAAAGCTACATGAAAAACTAAATAAAAATTGTTTCTCTCTCTCTCTCTCTCTCACTGTCCCTCTTTCTTTAAAAAAAAAAAAAGGTTGAGAGTGTATGAGTGTGTGTGTGTGTGTGTGTGTGTGTGGGTGTGTGTGTGTAAGAGAAAGAGAATCATTTTTTTTAATCTGGCCTTTGTTTCTCTGACTTATTAGTTGGGTATATGGTGCTGAGGTTTGAACCTGGGTCCTTGTGCATGCCAGGCAAGCACTCCAACTGCTGAGCCACCACTCTAGCCCCTCAATAATTTTTTTTAAGGAGAGAGGGACAGTGAGAGAGAGAGAAAGAGAGAATCAATTTTATTTAGTTTTTCATGTGGCTTTTGTTGCTCCAAGACTTCATTGTGTACATGGTGCTGAGGTTTGAACTCACGTACTCACACATGCCAGGCAAGCACTGTAACCGCTGAGCTACCACTCCAGCCCCAAGCAATAGGTTTTT
Organism: Aplodontia rufa; assembly: GCA_004027875.1. NCBI lineage: Eukaryota > Metazoa > Chordata > Mammalia > Rodentia > Aplodontiidae > Aplodontia > Aplodontia rufa. The sequence continues at coordinate 20,256 of PVKS010014091.1, read as the reverse complement.
AAAGCTAAAAAAGAGTCAATATAAAACAATATATATTAGAAACAAAGCCAAACCAGTCATATTGACACCAAATGAGCAAAAATTAAGTATTCACACTAAAAGACCTCCAAAAGATCTAACAATTGGTTTACAAGGAAAAACCCAACTATCCGCTACATTCTAGAGACATACCTAAAACAAACTAGCCTATTAAACTTCTTTACACTTCCTGACTTTTAGTACATGTTATTTTTCATTGGCAAAGTTTGTAACATGTACATTTCATTCTACAACCTTAGTTTCTTTAGTATTTATTTCTAGCTCTATGTTTAAATTGATATTGCAAGCAACACTTCTGAACATCATTTCTAGCTCTTGTTTTGATCCCCTCCATTAATCTATTTCCACCATTAGCATATTTTTTCAAGAAAGGCTTAGATAATAACAGCAACAACAACAATAATGGTAACAGTACAAAATGTTTTCACTTTGGTTCAGCTCTTGCTATGTGCTGAGAACTGTGCCGAGATACTTCAAATTTTCTCATTTAGCTCTCAAAACAACCCTAAGTCTTGAAATTATTATTACCCCTATTTTATCGTTCCTTATTCCTTAAACACAGTAATTTTGCTTTCTTCTAGCTTCTACATCTAAAATTGTATATTTCCTCCCCACCCCAGCATTAAATTATATCCTCAAGAATGTACAAGATTATTATACTAAGGATGTTGACTATTTAAACTTAGCAAACAAAAGACCCCACCACCCTTAGAGGGAAGTATGGGATTAAAAAGTAATAGCAACATTTTGTTCTGCCACATTTGGCTTATTCCACAGAAAAAACCCTGAGTATTTGACTTTAGGAATCCTCTTTGACTTTACTCAACAGGGAAAGGAGAGGTTGAGGAGGAAACTTCAGATTGGGAGCAAGGTGTTTCCTTACATATGTAGGAAGGAAGCACAGCCAAAGGAAAAATCATCCTGTGACCAAAAAGTACTCAAGGCCGTGTGATAAATGAACAAGAATTGCTTTCATTCTGAAGGAAAATATGAATAAATATGGTCTTAAAAATGATTGGTTGTCCCAGGCACAGTGGTGCATGCCTGTAATCCCAGCATCTAGGGAGGGCTGAGGCAGAAGGATTGCAAATTAGAGGCCAGCCTCAGCAACGTAGCAAGACCCTGTCTCAAAATTTAAAAAAATATAAAATACATAAAATAAAAAGGCTAGGGATGTGGTTCAGTGATTAAGTGCCACTGGGTACAATCCTTGGTACCAAAAAAAAAGAAACAAAGAAAGAAAAAGAAAAAGAACAAAAGTGATTCATTGTTACAATCACACAAATTTTGTAGGTTTTATACTTTCCCAATTGAGGTAGTGATGAAGAAAAAAAAGGACAAAATTCTTATGTGTGAATTACCATATTGAAAATCAATTGCACATTTCTGTATTGCATGAGTATTTGAAGATTGAATAATTACCTTTCCCTTTTTCCTTCCTTTAAAACACTAGTTATGGTAAATTTCTTTCTTATCTGTTCCCACCTCTCACTATTGTAAGTGGGTGTGTAGGTGGTAGTTAAATTTATCTTTCATTCCATAGGTTGAAGAATACCGGAATTATGATAGACTGGATGAGAAATAAGCATCACCCGGAAATTGCAATATCTCAGATCAACTAATGGCTCTGAAAATGAAAGCAGTAAAGCACAGTGGTTGAGAACAAGGGACTGAGTACATTGTGTGGCTTGGGTTCAAATCCTGGCTCTGCCAAGTTTCTGTGTGTCCTTGTGAGGATTAAAACAAATAATGCCCATAAAAGACTTTAAAAATTCCTGGCACACAGTATGTGCTCAGAAAAAACATCCAGTAGTCCTATGCTTGCATCTCAAGGTGCTGAACATGACTTTGTATTGGCTCCCGCGGCGCTGTTCATGTTATCTGATGAACACAAGTGTTTGGATTAGGCATCTGAACATGTTATCATTCTGCCTCCACAGTCCAAGGTGTCCTTGAAGAATTAGTCTTCTTAACCACAAGGCAGTAAGTGAAACAACTTTTCTTCTTTGGGGATGGAATATCCAACATGCTCCAGATCCCTGCACGCCCCATCCATCCAAGAAATCCCAAGTGGAAGTCTCCTGTGTTTTTTTCAAGATTTGTTCCTTTGCTCCCTTCACGCAAGTCTTAACAAAAAAAAAAACTCGGCATATTTATGGCTTTTAGTTCCCCAGAACCTTTGGTAAGATGCCATCATTCTTTCAAAGAAGCTCTCTGTTCTTCAGGATGGAGATGGGGTCAGGGATGCTGCAGAGTTCCAGAGCCTCATTGGCTTGTGGGGTCTTCCAGGCTCTTTTCCTGACTCATCAGCCATCTGACTCTTTGAGCTCTGGGGTACTTTTTCTGTTTGTGAAATTAAACAAGGCTTCTATGAGAAAGAATGGGGAAAGACCCAGAAGGCATGGAGAGTCATAACCCAATGGGATGCCAGTGGTGACAAAGAATGACAAACACAGTGGCATCATAAACAGGGTCCTTCCTGCTGCACTCAAACACTGGCACTCTCCACAGATTGAATCTGTTTTCATTCTGTTTTTAAAAAGTGGCAGTGGGGGTGGGATGTTAAGGAACAACCAAACAGACTAAAAAGGAAACCATTTTATTCCCTCTCAGATGCAGCTTCTGGAACCCACTCAAGTAGCAAGACATCCTATTTCAAGTAAGAGAGCTGCATTTCATTACTTGGCAATAAGCTAGATTGGCTATTTATTAGCATCTATTTCAACATCCCAGGCATCTCCTGTAATGACAGGAAAGGCTGATCAACATTTACGGAGAAACGTTTAAGAACTTCCATAAATTTGTGTTTCCTGTGCAGAGCACTGACAACCCAGAGATGTAATGACGATAATGAAATCTGGATTTCGGAATTCCTTTGAAATCAGTCCAGGCTTGTCAGTGCCTTTGAGGAGCATATGGCTAAAGGCAGCAATGATAATAAACCCCCAAGGAGGCACAGCTCAATCACTCACTAGCTTTTTTCCCCCGATTGCTGCCTTTGTTATCTATCCATTAGATGCAACCTGGGCCACTGGCAGGAAGTTTATAAATGCTAATGCAAGGAGTATCTAGTTGGTTATTATAGAAGGCTACATTATTGGGATTTTTTTTCTCCTTTAAAAAAGATTTTGGCAAAACACCTGAGACTCTGGAATGGGCCGCCAAATCTCAGTAGGATTCCAGATGGTTGAGATTCCGGCTCCTGATGCCCTGATGTCTCCCCTCCCTCCTCTCTGAGATATTTTCATTTGTATTCTCCTCAGAGATAAATATTTTTATGTTAACTAGCTCCAGTGGGGATCATGATTGAACGCTTCTGGATTAACCTTGAGGTAAAAGAACTCACTCAGAGATACCCTTGAACTTCCACCTTCACATCAGCCTTTTCCTACTCCACTAGTCCCGTTCAGCATCCTCCTCCCCTCCTGCTCCTGCTGAGGTATCCTGTGCAGACCTGACCTACTAATGCTCCCTCTTTTTTCCCCCACATATCTGGCTACTCCCTAAGAGGTGTTCAAGCATTCATGGAGTGATATCTGAGTGTCTCTGTGAGCTCCCTGACTCCACAATCTGGTCTCCTGTAGCACCCATGTTATCCTCTGTCACAGGAAGCCAATGTGGTGGTTACACACAAGACACTGTAGTAAGAATGCTTGGTATAACTCCTGGCTCTGCCACTCACTAGCTGTGTGACACTGGACAAGCTACTTAACCTATCCCAAGTCTCAGTTCTTCCATCTGAAAAGTGGGACTACTAGTTACCTTAACAGGATTATTGTGAGGGCAAACCAAGATAATGCATGTAATACCTGCACATAGGAAGTGCTCCATGAGGAGTTGGGGAGGTGGCTCAGAGGTAGAATGCTTGCCTGGCATGTGTGAGGTCTCAGGTTCAATCCCCAGCACTGCATAATACAAATAAATGAAGGAAAAACAAAACCCAGATGAAAAAAATCAATGCTCTCTTTCTCTTATTAAAAAAAAAAAAAGAAAAGAAAAAGAAAAAGAAAGACAGGGCTGGAGCAGTGGCTCGATGGTTACAGCGCTTGCCTGGCATGCGTGAGTTCAAAGGTTCAAACACCAGCACCCACGAACACAACTGTCAGAGCAACGAAAGCCATGTGAAAAACTCAATAAAAATTGATTCTCTCTGTCTCTCTCTCTCTCACTGTCCTTCTCTCTTTAAAAGAAAAGAAAGAAAAGTGTTCCATGAGCATTTACCTATTGTCAATGTCATTACCATTATCATAGCTTTATAATAATATTTCAACTCTTGAGTGGTGGCCTGACTCGCACTCTGGATTGAAATCTCCTCGAGAGCAGAGAATATGCTGTCACTGATTCCCACCTTCTAACATAGCAGCTAATAATACTCTCTCAAGGAGTAGCTGTATCTTTTCTTTTTTTTTTGGCACTGAGGATTAAACCCAGAGGCTCCTAACCACTGAGCCACATCCCCAGCCTCTATGTTTATTTATTTGTTTATTTTATTTTAAGACCAGGTCTCACTAAGTTGCTAAGATTGGCTTTGAACTTGCGATCCTCCTGCCTCAGCCTCCCGAATAGCTGGGATTACAGGTGTATGCCACCGCGCCCACTGAGTAGCTGTATCTTTTAATGGGACTTTTGAGAGGACTATGCCCTAAATAAAAGGAATCACTTTTAACAGGGAAAAGTTGTTATGTTACGTGCAAGGCCTTACTTCCCTCATATGTTCATCTTTGCCTCCAAGGGAAGGAACACAGTGTTATTAGCCCTCTCTGAGAGGAGGAGCTTCTCAAAGGACACCCCTCAGCCATGCTTTACTGGCAGGCAGAGGGTTAATGTTTCATAGCCCGTTAGAGTTGGGGCTCTGCTCTCTTGACCATCCCATGCTCTTGCTTCTCTCATGAACCCACGGGAGAGAGGGGAAGGGGGTTGCTCTGTAGGCTCAACTAGCCCCAGTTCAGAAGAGGTACAGGAAGCCAGCTGGGTTTTCAGAAGTAAGCCTTGTGCACAAACTCAGAGAAACCCTACTTCTGGCAGGTGGCATCTACTTGTGCACTATTAATAAAATGGAGCTGTGTTTCCCCCGTCCAGGATAACTGAGGGAACCCTGAAATGGAGAAGGGGCAAGTAGATGATGCAGATGCCAATATTCCACCCCAAATCTGGACAGAGAATTTGTGGATATGCCTCAATATCCTCACAAGCATTTCAATAGGACCTGACACATACTGGGAATCATGAAAGGATGGTGACACTAAAGACACATTCTGAGAGGGGGGCCTGAGATGACCAAAGCATAGAGGGTTTTCCTGTTATTATCTCTTGTTCTGTTCTAATTAAACCATTCATGATGAGCACAACTGGCTTCTACAATAAGAAAAAAGGAGGTAATTAAAAGAAACAGAGGCATTAAGCCTGGCTTAGCAGCAGTGACACAGAGCCAGGGGTGGGCACCACCTCCTCCTTCCTGCTCCTTTGAGTACTACTTTAAGTCTCCTTGGTTTTACAATCTGTTTCCCCTGCACTGAGCCATGCTGTCTTCTCTCCATCACCCATAAATGTTATAAATAAATAACCTTTGGCTGGAATTCAGACAACCTGGATTCTTGCCCAGCTCTGCCCCTAACTCAGCAGCCTTGAGATCTTGGGTCCTCAACTTCTCCAAGAGTTAATTTCCTACCTGGAAAATACAGAGAGACTGTCATGTTCTGGCCAGATAATAGGCGTAAACATTTTTTCCAAAGTACACAGTGCTGTACACAGTGTCCCCATAGGTTTAAGAAAGTCTAGAAACACACAGTGTCCCATAGTCTAGCCCTAAGAGTCAAGAAGAGAAAAAAGCTATAAAGTCAAAGAAAAAAATATAGTCCAGTCTCAAGGAAGTGACTTGATTCCCAGACTGAAAACTTAGAAAAAAGATTTAGTAACCCTTATAGTTTGGACTTAGAATGTCCCCAAAGTCTCATGTGTTACAGGCTTGGTCCCCAGTTGATGGAGTTATTGCGAGGTGGTGGAAATTTGAGGAGGTGGGGCCTAGGTGGATGAAATAGGTCACTTGAAGGTTTTATTTTGCCCCAGTCCCTTTCCTTCCTCCTCCTTCTTGGCTGCTGTTAGGTGAGACCTTTGCTCCAACACACCCTCCACCCATGATGCTTTGCCTCACTATAAGCCCACAGTGATGGGATCTAGTGACTATGGGCTGAAACCTTTGAAACTCTGATCCAAAATAAGTCTTAAGTTGCTTTTCTCCGGCATATTGTCACAGCAATGGAAAGCTGAATAATGCAGCAACCAACCACTTTACATGCTAATCCTAAAGCACAAAATCTAGAATGCCACAATTTACAATGAGACAAAGTCTTCAAGTTTATTTATTCCTGCCCTCTCATTCTCTAGATGGAGATATTCAGAGTCAGAAGGACTACCAACTTCTCCTTGTTCTTTGTCCAGTATTCTTGATGCTACACACACCTCTTTGTGAAATAAGTCTTCAATTCTCAAATTATGTGACTTTATAAAATTTTCACTAAGAAAAACTAAGTGAATTTCCCATGATCAGAGATCTTAGTGGCTATAGATCCAGAGGAGAATCATTATCTCCAGCTACCTGGTTCAGAGGTGGTGCTTCTGATCCTCAATGGGACACAGATGCTTAAAGTCATGATTTAGGAGTAAGAGATTAGCTTGGGAGAGTACTAAGGAATTATGGAGTCCATGCTGTAAATTCATTTGGGAACATTAACAGCAAGTTTGGGACTGTATGAACAGAGCTACATGGTCTCCAATATTATTGGTCCTAGACCCTAAAATTCCAGCATCCTGATGAATTAAAAGGCAATGGAGTGGGCTGGAATGGTAGCTCAGCAGTTACTGTGGTTGCCTGGCATGCACAAGGACGCGAGTTCGACCCCCAGCACCACGTACTCAAAGAAGTGTCAGAGCAACAAAGGCCACATGAAAAACTAAAATAAAATTGATTCTCTCTTGCTCTCTCTCTTTCTCATACACACACACACACACACACACTATCATTCTCTCTTTCTTTTTTTAAAAAAACTAGTATATAGTATGTAGTTTAATATAAAAGCCTACTGACTATCCTAAAAGGGCACCTGTCCCCTGTTTCTACCTTCATATCTTCCTTACACACACCACTACCACCACCACCACCACCATCACCACCACCACCACCACCACATTATTTGAGTATCATGCAGGACCATGATGAGTGCAATGCAGATTTTGCCACCAGAAAGTCCCGAAATGAATTAGACAAAATGTGAGTTAAATCCACAACCAGGCCATGGTCTCCAAAGCTGAGAGTTCATTCTCTCTTTGACTTCCCATCCCAAGTAATTGCTATTTGTGTCCAATGCAGTCTATCAGAGATTCTGCAAATAAACTGTATAAGAATATTGGAATTCTCTAGTAATAAAGGCTGAATGGCAAGCACAAGGACCCATGGTGGTTGCTCCGGTTGTGAGACAAACTGCTCCACCATCAAATTCCCAGGGAAATAACATCTTTTCTTTGTAGGTTACAGTGCAAAGAAATTTGATATCCAAAATCAAATCATCTTTCCTTGTGTGTTAAAGTTCAAAGCAATTAAAGTTCACAGCAATGGTCCCGGCTTCTCATTCAGCCCCAGCCTTGACCTCAGTCTCAACCCCACTGCATCTGCCAACTGGTCAAAGTTGGCCTCAGTGGGTGTAGCTTGTGCTGCCTCCCCTGGAGTGAATGCTTCTCCTCCAGGACCTCAGAAATGAATTATTTCAAACTTGAGTCTCTGGTACACCACACTTTTTCAAATAATTATTTTTAACTGATAAATGTAAATTGTATTTTTCAGTACAACATCATTTGGAAAATGGGAACAAGTGTAGAATTGGGGTAATTATCATAAGCATTACCTCACGTACTTGCCATTTGTGGTGAGAATGCTTAAAATCTACTATCTTAGAAATTTTCAAAAGTAAAAAAAAAAAGAAATTTTCAAAATTTCTGGGCTGGGGGCATAACTCAGGGTAGAACACTTGCCTAGCACATGCAAGCACACACACACACATACACACGCACAATATGCTGTTACTAATTATAGTCACCATGCCGTACTATAAATCTCTTTGATGTACTCCTCCTATCTAACTGAAATTTTGGGTCCTTCAACTAACACTTCCCAATGCAACTCCACCCCTCAGCCCCTAATATCCAATATTCTATTCTCTGTTTCTATGTTTTAGATTTTCAAAGATTCCACATGTAGTATTTTATTCTTTTCTTTTTTTTTTTTAAGAAAGAAACAACTTTATTTAGTTTTTCACATGGCCTTCATTGCTCCAACACTTAGTTGTGTACGTGGTGCTGGGGTTTGAACCCGGGTCCTTGTGCTTGCCAGGCAAGCGCCAAAACTGCTGAGCCACCGCTCCAGCCCTATTTTATTCTTTTCTAGCTTCTCTTTCTTTCTTTTTCTTTTGCTCAGTTTTTCTCTCCTCCCCTTTTTGGACCCTGTATAATGTTATAGCAATGTTACTTTATTTAATAATTAATTTTCAACCTATTCTAAAACCTTACTACAAGTTTATACCTGGATTAGAAGAACTGTGGAGAACATTAGGAACAACATTTTGTTTTTCATAAAGGCAGATTAGTATGTGGCTTTGTTCTAAAGTGATTATAGTAAATAGGATTCAGTCTTCTCTCAAGGTGGTGCTGATACTGGTGACACACATTGAGAGAACGCATCAGTACCTGGATATTTGCCCAGCCTGGGGCCCTTAAGAGAAAGAAACTCACTAAATAGTCCCTTGAGTTAAAAAACGAAGAAGAAGCAATGATTATTCCAACAGATGGGTAGACATCCGAACAGCATAAAAAAGCAAGAGAACAAACCACCTCAAACAGCCCATAACACTTCAACAACTGACTCCATTGACATCAGAGAGGAGGAAATGTCAGAGAAAGAATTTAGAAAGTTCATAGTTAAAATATTCAACAAGCTAAAATAAGATGTAAGAAATGAATTTAGAAAATACGGGAAGCAAAAGATCATTTCAATAAAAAGAGATTCTGAAAAAGAAACAAACAGATATCCTGGAAATGAAAGAATCAATAAATCAAATTAAGAATTCAGTGGATACTTTTGCAATATCAAATACAATTTGATGTTAATTTCTCTTTTTGTGTGTAAGTCATGTAACATGTAACTTTTCTTACTTCAGAGACATTACGTATCCTTCAGTTAAAATTTGAAAAAAAGAATTCAATGGAAAGCATCTTCAATAGATTAAACCACTTTTTTTTTTAAGATGGAGGGACAGGAAAGCAGTGTGGAGTCCTCAAAAAACTAGGGATGAACCCACCATTTTATCCAGCTATTCCTCTACTGGGTATTTTTCCAGGGGATTTAGAATCAGCACATTACAGTGACACAGCAAAATCTATGTTCATAGCAGTTCAATTTACAATAGCTAAATTATGGAAACAACCCAGATACCCCTCACTGGATGAATGGATCCAAAAACTGTGGTACATATATACCATGGAGTTCTACTCAGCAATTAGAAACAATGATATTGCAGCCTTTGAAGGTAAATGGATGGCTATGGAAGAAATTATGCTGAGTAAAATCAGCTTAACCCAGAGAACCAAGGGTCGAATGTCTTCACTCACCTGTGGAGGCTGGAACTAGACCCTGGCCATTGAGAAAGGAGATCAATTCTCATGTTTTAAATCCTGAAAAGGTGTAGTGACATACAACCTAAGGCATTCATAGAGATGAATTGGGAAGAGGGGAAGGGATAAGGGTGGGTAGTTTGGGGGGCTTTTGAGGGCAAATCTAATTTTCAGAATTTATATATATATAATATTGTTTCATTAGAAACATGTTTGATTGTTCAACAAATAAATTTCTTAATAAAATAAAAAAGATGGAGGGACAGTGAGAGCGAGAGAAAAAAAAATCAATTCTATTGGGTTTTTCATGTGGCTTTCATTGCTCCAACACTTCATTGTGCACATGGTGCAGGGGTTTGAATTCATGTCCCTGTGCATGCCAGGCAAGCACCAGAACCACCGAGCCACTGCTCCAGCCCCAGATTAAACCACTTTTAAGATAGATTTTCAGGGGCTGGAGCGGTGGCTCAGTGTGTACTGTGCTTACCTGTCATGCATAAGTACACAAGTTCAAACCCCAGCACCACGTACACAACAAAGTCTCAGAGTAACAAAAGTCATATGAAAAACTAAATAAAAATTGATTCTCTCTGTCTGTCTCTCTCTCTCACTGTCCCCCTTTCTTTAAAAAAAAAAAAAGATTTTCAGGCCTTGAACATAAAGTATATAATCTTGAAACTAAAATTGATATTTTAGTCAGCTTTTTCACCACTGTGACCAAAAGACCTGACAAGAGCAGCGTAGAGGAGGAAAAGTTTATTTTGGCTCATGGTTTCAGAGGTTCGGTCTATGGTCAACTGACTCCACAGTTAGCTCTAGGCCTGAGGTGATGCAGAACATCATGGCGGAAGGATATGGCAGAGAGAAACAGCTCAGCACAAGGCAACCAGGACACAGTGAAAGAGAGAGCACTGCATTTACCAGGGGCAAAATGTAAACCCCAAAGCACACCCACAGTGACCTATCTCTTTCATCCACAGCCTCACCTGCCTGAGGTTACCACCCAGTTAATCCACATCAGTGAACTAACTCACTGATTAGGTTACAACTCTCATCATCTAATCATTTCACTCTGAACATTCTTGCATTGTCTCACACATGAGCTTTTGGGGGACAACTCATATCTAAAGCATAGCAGTTGAAAATAAAGAAAAAATGTTAAGAGATCATGACCAGAATATTCAAAATATCTGGAATAACATAAAGGGACCAAATTTAAGAATCATTGGAATAGAAGAAGTCTCCAAAAAATAAACTAAAGGAAAACAATCTTCTCAATGAAATAATGTTAGAAAAATTTCCATATTTAGAGGACAAGATGGAGATCCAATTACAAGAATTCAAATCCACTAAGCCTGCCCTATAAAATGTACTCAAATATTTCATGCAAAAGATATGAAAAATAAAATTGAAAACCAGCATAGGGATGAACTGCACTAGAAGAATAGTCAGTAAAGGAGAATCAAGTCTGAATTAAGCATTAGAAATAAATCAAAGGGGGCTAGAGTGGTGGCTCAGCAGTTACGGTGCTTGCCTGGCATGCACCAAGTATGGCAGTTCAAACCCCAGCACCACGTACACAACTGAGTGTCTGAGCAACAAAAGCCACATGAAAAACTAAAAATAAAAAAATTGATTCTCTCTCTCTCTCTCTCTCACTGTCCCTCTCTCTTTAAAAACAAATAAATAAATAAATCAAAAGGCTGGAGCAGTGGGTCAGCATTTGGAGCACTTGCCTGGCATGTGCAAGGACCCAGGTTCAAACCCAAGCACCACATACACAACCAAGTGTCTGAGAAACCAACTCCAGATGAAAAAATAAGTAAAATTCTCCCTCTCTCTCTCTCTTAGAAAAAATAAGAAAGAAATCAAATGGGAGGAAATAAAAATCATCTCTATAAAGATTCCACATGTAAATTTAATAATACAGTATCTTTTTGTACTCTGCTTATTTCACTTAACAGAATGTCCTCTAGATTCATCCAAGTTGTCACAAATGACAGGATTCCTTTCTTTTTTAAGGATAAATAGAAAGTGTCCTATGTGTATTCATTCTTCTGTTGATGGACCCTTAGGCTGATTCTCTCTCTCTCTCTCTCTCTCTTTCTCTTTTTTGTATCAGCCATTGAACCCAGGGGAACTTAACACTGAGCCACATTCCCAGCCCTTTTTGTTTTTTATTTTGAGACAGGGTCTCGATAAATTACTTAGGACCTCACTAAGTTGCTAGGGCTGGCTTTGAACTTGCAATCCTCCTGCCTCAGCCTCCCGAGCCACTTGGGATTAGAGGCGTGCACTTCTGCTCCCAGCTTGATTCCATATCTTGGCTACTGTGAATAATACTGAAATGAACACGGGAATGCAGACATCCCTTCAAGATCTCCATTTTATTTCCCTTGGATATGTATCCAGCAGTAAGTTTGCTGGATCGCATGGAAGTTCTATTTTAAATGTTTTGAGGAATGCCCATATTGTTTCCCATAACGACTGAACTAATTTACATTTTCATCAACAGTACAGCACACTTTTTAAAGGGTCTAAAGATTTAAAAGGATGTACAAGATTATCACAGCTTTAGTCCCAAAACTACCAAATTTTACAAGAACAGGTTTCTCCTAGAGAACAGTTATCTTATTTCCCTAACCCAGTACTAAACGTTCCAAAGACCCCAGGAGTCATTTGGAAGTAACTGATGAAGAGAGATGGAGAAAATTTCCTTCATTCAGTCTCCATCAGGATGCTGGATGATGAAGTTGTTCATAAACCATTTACATCCATAAGCCTTTGGACCTAGACAAGTGGGAGAAGTCTGCCAGCAAAAGATTAATTTGGGGACTGTGCTCTTTCCATTTCTGTGGGAAGGATCCACCTACATATAACCCCTTAAATTCTATCTCCCTTTTCATCCCTGTCTTAGCCCAGGTTCCCTAGCAGAAAGAAGGAAAGCAAAACTTGTGTGCTGGTATTTTTTGAGAGGAACAAGCCTCAGGAAGTAAGACAGAGAGGAGAAGAAAATTCAAGTTGATACACAGTCAAACTGGCCACAGTACCCAAGCGAACATTCTGGTTTCTTGACCCTGCAAGTTATCTTCCAGGTAGGCCATGTAGAACCACCCTGTCTCAGATAGTCCCTTGCGGAAAAGAGAAGAAAGTGGTGGGGACCTAGAAATCTGTTTTAATAAGCTCATCAAGTGATTCTACATACATTCAAGTTTGAAAGCTACTGCCCTATAAGAATAATTACTCACATATGGACAAAACCTTCCTAAGCTACAGTTTCATCAAGAGCTAAATACCATGTAGGCAGCTAAAAGCCTGTCACCTGGTCTCAGAATTGAAAGACAGCTGCAAAAACTCCTTCTTCTTAACCATCCACCAAAACTAAAGTACAAGGCTCCAGGTCACATATCCTGGCCCTATCAAAAAATTTTCCATACAAATATTTTGTTCCTCTATATCTCACTCTTAGGTTTGTTTTTTTTTTTCTTTTGGTAACAGGGATTGACTCCGGAGATGCTTAACCACTTAGCCTCATTCTGAGCCCTTTTTATATTTTATTTTGAGACAGGGTCTCACTAAGTTGCTGAGGCTGGTTTTGAATATGCAATCCTCCTGTGTCAGCCTCCCCAGCCACTGGGATCACATGTGTGTCCCCCCATACCCAGAAGTCACTCTGAAATTTTTATTTCCTAATGTTTCTGGTCAACATACCAGATGTTGAAATTTCTAAGAGTGTGCATGCCCACACTGAAGGCCCTTCCCCATATAAAACATATGTCATGGGGCTGGAGCAGTGGCTCAGTAGTTACGGCACTTGCTTGGCATGCATGAGGACATGAGTTTGAACCCCAGCACCATGTATACAACGAAGTGTCAGAGCAACAAAAGCCACATGAAAAACTAAATAAAATTGATTCTCTTCCCCACCCCCCTCTGCCTTTCTTTCTTTAAAAAATAAAAAAATAAAAATAAAAAATAAAAAACATATGTCATGAGGGACTGCATTGAAAATCACATGACCTTTTGGCAGCTGACACCCAAGAGTAAAAAACTAGGCCTAAGACGAGCACACCAAGCTTATCCTACTCAATTTTACTAGTCAGAAAAGTAACTTAATTTCTTTTGAGAAAGAATAGGAATTATGCTATTGGGTTTACCCTACTCATGGACGGAAAAGGCAGAGATAGAAAAGAAGCAACCTCCCCAAAACTAAGCATGAGGGAGAAGAAACACACTTAAAGAAGCCTACATCTTTGATGGCATCAGAGTTGCCACACCAGTCTCAGAGTTTCTGCTTCCAGACTTTTTGATATGTGAGCACTGATTACTGCTGAATTGTGTACTCAGAAAAAGACACAGAGAAATCCTAAACCCCTGTGTCTCAGACTGACCTTATTTGGGTCTTTATAGAAGTAACCAAATTAACATGAGGTCATTCAAGTGGGCCCTAAACAAAATGTTGTCCTCACACAAATGGAACATTTGGATGCAGGGGCAGATGTGTACAGAAGAGGCATAGGGGGAAGACAGCCTTTGACCAGCCAAGGAATGCCTGAGGCCACCGGAAGTTGAGAGGTCTGAACCTAGAGCCTTCAGAGACAGCATGGCCCTGCTGACAACTCAATTTCAATCTCCGGTCCCCAGAACTGTGCTCGAAGCCACCCAGTGAACAGCACAGAGCTGGTTGCTAAGCCTCACTGCTATGATTTAAGAGCAGTTCTCAGGCAAAGAGCCGCAGTGAGCTGAGCACCACCCAGATGGCTTCCAACCATAGAGCCCGTCGTAAGCCACATCCTTTGGCACATCATCCCAGGAGAGCGCTGACCTACAGGAGTCCAACCCAAACTTTTACTTATAATTATACTCTCCCTTATGTCACCCTGTTCTGTTCCGAAACACTCTGACCAAAAAGAAAACGTTTGACCAGTGGCAGCCATGATGACACTCAGAGTCCCTAGGATGTCACGTATGTCCTCACTTTCACTTCTTCAGACCCTTCAGGGCACACCCAGGAAGCCCCATATCCCTTCTTGCCTGGCTCCTTCTCTCTTCTCTTTTTACTCTTCTTTCCCCTGTCAGAGCCCCTTGTGGTCAGTGTTTTTTTATTTGTTTGTTTGCTTTTGTTTTTGTTTTTGTAGCAGGAATTGAACCCAGGGCACTTAACCACTGAGTCACATTCCCAGCCAATATATGTATTTGGGGGGGGCGGTTTGAAATAGGGTCTCGCTAAGTTACTGAGGCTATGTTTGAACTTATGATCCTCCTGCCTCAGCCTCCCAAGCTACTGTGATTACAGGCATAGACTACCATGCCCAGCTTGTGGTCAGTGTCTTAGAAACAATTCTCACAGGAGCTTCCTTATAGAACTTTAAGTCTAGATAACTTTAGGTCTTGTAGATTCTCCAGAGTAAAATCACCCATAAGACAAACAAGCCTTTATCCCACTAATTGAAATCATCTCATTTTCATCAAAGAGATGCTGTCCCCACCAAGGTGAAGATGAACAAAAGGGGTCCCATGATTGATCACTTTCTCAATCCCCTCTTGGAGTCTGGGTATGTATCCTCTGACTCCTCACTGCTTAGATACAAACTCAATACTGGGAGGAGTGACTAATGACAGCATGTGTCACTCCAACCAGCAGTCACTAAATTATGAGACTAGAAGGAAAATGTCACTCAGGAGCCATTACACCCCATGGCAGAGCTGAGGGAAAAACACTAATCAGTATTGGAGAGGAGGTGGGCAGAGAATGTGGGGTGGGGAATCTCTTAGTCAGCAGCCCTGGTCCTATCCTAGAAGAATTTCTGGAATGTGATAAGGAAATTACATCCAAATTTGTGGGTGATGGCTTCAAGATGAATAATATCTCAGCTATATTTGAACTCCTCTTAAACATAGAAAATTATGCTTCAAGAAATAGCTTTAATCTGAGCTTGATTCTCTGCCAAGTGAGGCCATTTAAGGATTTTTTAAATGTTAAGAATGTAAAGTAGATTTGCCCTGTTGGTAACAATTCGGGAAGATGAGAAAGTGACATGACAGGACTGACCCTGACTCCAAACCTGGTTTGAATATAGAATGGAAAGCCACCCCAGGTGAGGGAAAGCCTGGGGATGGAATGTGAGCTACGGCCAGAGCCTAGTTTTGTTTTGAGTGATGAGCTTGTGAATGCTTATTACATTATTAACAAGGGCCAGAGTGGTGGCTCAGCAGTGGAGCTTGCCTGGCATGCGTGAGGACCCAGGTTCAAACCCCCGCACCACATACACAAATAGGTGTCAGAAAAATAAAAAACAGATGAAAAAATAAATAAAATTGGGGCTGGAGCGGTGGCTCTGCCTTTACGGCACTTGCCCAGCATGTGCGAGTACACAGGTTCAAACCCCAGCACCCACGTACACAACTAAGTGTTAGAGCAACGAAGGCCATGTGAAAGACTCAATAAAAAATTGATTTTCTCTGTCTCTCTCTCTCTCTCTCTCACACACGCACACACACACACACACACACACACACACACTATCCTTTTCTCTTAAAATAAATAAATAAATAAAATTGATTCTCTCTTTAAAAAAAGTTAACTAAATAAAAGTAATTATAAATAAGGATGAGGAATAGCATGGGAAAAATCAGTTAACCCTTAGTAACTTCACTGTTCCTTTAAGTAGGATTTTTTTTTTTTTTTGGAAAATGTTAGGTTCACAAAAAAGAAAATATCTCTATAATCTTATCATATTTTGGATGAAGCAATTATTAAGTGTGTCCTAATACCCCTCTGATTCCCAGAAGTGACCTCAGTAAGTTTGGGGTCAGTATTTCCTAACTTACAAAATGGCAATATAATAAGGAATTGTTTAGCTTACTCTACTCCCCAGTCCTTTTGGTAAAAATATCCCCTTAATTATCATCAAAATCATTCGCACATTTGTGGTTGCCATGATATGGGACTAAGTGATGATCACTGTGAAGTGAATAACCCAGATTCTAGAACTCCTAGAATCATCATTTAGGAGTAATCAGGAAAGACTAAGAACTTAAATTATTAAACACATACACCAATGTAAAGAATGTCACTGTTGCCCTGAAAAGCAAGAGCAACCTTGAGAAGAAGAACGAAACTGGAATCATCAAACATCCTGATTTCAAAATATATTACAAAGCTATTGTAACCAAAATAGTGGGCAGGCTGGGGATGAAACTAAATGGCAGAGCACTGGTTGAGCATGCATGAGACCCTAGATTCAGTTTCCAGCACTGCACTGCACACAAACCAACCAACCAGTATCCACTGGCATAAAAACAGACACATAAACCAATGGAACAGAACAGAGAATTCACAAACGAATCTATACATTTGTGGTCAACTGGTTGCCAAACACACACACACACACACACACACACACACACACACACACAGTTGGGAATGGATCATCTCTTCAGTAAATACTGTTGGCAAAACTGGATATCTACACAGAGGAGAATGAAATTGGACCCTTAGTTCATATACAAAAACACAAAAAATCAACTCAAAATCAAAGCCTTACATTAAGGGCTCAAACTGTTAAACCACTAGAAGATAACATAGAGGAAGAAATTTTAGTCATTGGTCTGGCCAATTATTTTTTTGGAAATGACACTAAAAACACACGTTAAAAAAAGCAAAAATAGACAAACAATATTGCAACAAATGTCTGCACAGTTAAGGAAACAATCAGGGCAGGAGCCGTGACTTGGTGGTTGCGGCACTTCCTGGCATGTGCAAGGATGCAGGTTTGAACCCCAGCACCATGTACAAAATGTAGTGTCAGAGCAACAAAAAGCCACATGAAAAACTAAATAAAATCGATTCTTTCTCTCTTTCTCTCTCTCTCTCTCTCACTGTCCTTCTCTGTCTTTAAAAATAAATAAATACAACTCAAAACTGCCATATAGGGGCTGGAGCAGTAGCACATCGGTTACAGTACTTGCCTCGCATGCACGAGTACGTGAGTTCAAACCCCAGCACCACGTACACAACAAAGTCTTGGAGCAACGAGGGGCATGTGAAAAACCAAATAAAATTGATTCCCTCTCTCTCTCTCTCTTTCTCTCACTATCCCTCTTTCTTAAAATACATAAATAAAAAGGAAATAATCAACAGATTGTTCAAAAAACAATCCATGGAATGGGAGAAAATATAGTTCATACATTTAATAATGAGTCAAAATCCAAAATACATAGGGAACTCAGACAATTCAATGGCAAAACAAAACCCCAAAACTGATTTTTTTAAATGGGCAAAGGGCCTGAAAAGACTTTTTTTTTTTAAAGAACATATAAATGGCTAATAACTGTATGAAAAGGTATTCAACATCACTAATCACAGGAAAATATCATTCAAAACTGCCTTATAGGGGCTGGAACGGTGGCTCAGCAGTTATAGTGCTTGCCTGGCATGCCCGAGGACACAGGTTCAAACCCCAGCATCATGTACACAATGAAGTGTCAGAGCAACGAAAACCACATGAAAAATTAAACAAAGCTGATTTCTCTTTCTCTTTCTGTCACTGGCCTCTCTTTAAAAACTACCATATAGTCTCATACCTGCTAGAATGGCTATTATAAAAAAAAAAAAAAAGCAGGAGTGATGGCAAGGATGTAGGGAAAAGGAAACTCTTGTAAACTGTTGGTGGGAACGAAAATTAATACAGTCAGTATGAAAAGCAGAATGAAGTTTCTTCCAAAAATTAAAACTAGAGCTACTTTATGATCTAGCCATCCTGCTTCTGGGTGCACATCCAGAGGAAATGAAATCAGCATCTCAAAGAGAGAGTTGCACTCCAGTCAATGCTCATTGCATCCATATTCCACAACAGCCAAGTCACAAAATCAATTTAAGTGTCTGTCAACACATGAATACATAAAGAAAATGTCACACACATGCACACTGGAATATTAATCAGCCTTTGAAAAGAAGGGAACGGGGGCTGGAGCTGTGGTATGGTGGCTCAGTGCTTGCCTGGCATGCCTGAGGACTCAGGTTTGAACCCCAGCACCATAAACACAACTAAGTGTCAAAATAACGAAAATCAGATGAAAAACTAAATAAAAATTGATTCTCTCTCTCTCTCTCAGCTCCCTCCATCTTTGGGGGAAAAAAAAGAAGAGAACCCTACCATTTGTGATGATACGGATGAATCTGCAGGATACTATGTTAAGTGAAATTAGATAGACATCAAAAGACAAACATGGCCAGTGAGAAAGTTGGTCTATTATCATGTGTTAAATCCAGATAAGATATAATGCTATACAACATAATCCTTTTTTTAGAGACATGGGGGGAAGGGGAAGGGAGGGATAAGGGTGGGTAATTGGGGGGGCACTCCTGGGGGTAATTGTAATATCCAGAATCTACACTCATTTGATATTATTTTGTTAAAAACTTGTATGGTTGTACAAAAATAAAAAAAAAATTTTAAAAAAGACAAACACTGCATGACCTTATTTACATGTGGAATCTAAAATAGACTCATAGAAACAGAATAGAATGCTTGGAGTAGGCAGGAAATAGGGACATGTTGGTTAAAGCTTATAAAGTTTACATTATCCAGAATGAATGAGTTCTATAGATTCAATGTACAGCAATATGATTCTAGTTAACAACAGTAACATCATTGTACCTGTAGTTAATGACAATATATCATATACTTGAAAACTGCTAAGAGAGTAGGTTTTAGGGATTTCTACTATAAAAAAAGGGTAAGTTTCAAAGGTAATGCATATGTTAACCAGTTTGTTATAGCCATTTTACAATGTACACATACATTAAATAGACACAGTTTTTTATTTGTCAATTTAAAATACTGCACTATGTAGTTGAAATTTCACACACAAATGCAAAAATAAAAAACCAAAAAGAAAATGCTAACTATGTAAGGTGCTATGTAAGGTGCTTATGTTTATTAGCTCGACTATGATGATTATTTCACAATTATGTGTATATAAAAACATCCAGTTGTACATCTTAAATCTATGCAACTTTTTTTTTAAAGAGAGAAGGACAGTGAGAGAAAGAGAGAGACAGAGAGAATCGATTTTTATTGAGTTTTTCACATGGTTTTTTTTTTTGTTGGTCGAATGCTTAGTTGTGTACGTGGGTGCTGGGGTTTGAACCCGTGTACTTGTGCATGCCGGGCAAGCACCGTAACCACTGAGCCACCACTCCAGCCCCCTCTATGCAACTTTTATTTATTTGTCAATTATATTCAATAAAGATGAAAAAACAAAAAATTTTAGCATAGTTCCCCAATTTAGTATTTTTGTTTATGTTCAAATTAGATCTGTATTACATTACTAATATGTTATGTATATTACAAAGCACATATACTTAATTTATCTTTTCTTTAAGAAAGAGGAACAGTAACAGAGAGACAAAGAAAGACAGAAGCAATTTTTTTAAGAGAGAAGGGACAGTGAGAGAGAGAGAAAGAAAGGGAAATCAATTTTATTTAGTTTTTCATGCGGCCTCAGTTGCTCCAACACTTCGTTGTGTACATGGTGCTGCAGTTTGAACCC